>MUZC01001592.1:10115-22936 GCA_002072015.1 Radix auricularia
TTTAAATTGCCCCTTTCAAGCACGTATAAATGGTCCTTTTTGGCACTAATAAATGGCCCATTTTAGGCACTTATAAATGGCTCTTTTTTGTACTTATAAATGGTCCTTTTGGGCACTTAAAATGACCATTAAAGACCCGTTGTGAATGACATTTTTTGCGATTATAAATGACCCTTTATAACCCGTTTAAATGACCCATTTTGGGCACTTATACATGGCCACATTTGAACACTTACAAATGGCCCTTTTTGGTCCTTTTAAATTGCCCATTTGAAGCACGTTTAAATGGCCTCTTTTAGGCACTTAAAAATGACCCTGAGAACCCGTTATAAATGGCCCATTTGGGGCACTTATAAACGGCCCATTTTGGCACATGTAAATGGCCATTTTTGGCACTTATAAATGGCCATTTTTGGCACTAATAAATGACCCTTTTATAACCGGTTATGAATGGCCCTTTTGAACATTTTTAAATGGCCCTTTTTGTAACATATAAATGGCTCTTATTGGCTCTTACAAATGATCTCTTATGACCCATTATAATGGCACCTTTTAGACACATAAATGACTTTTTCGGACACGTATAAATGACCTTCTTTGGCATTTCTAAGTGAACTTTTATGGCACAATATAAATGGGCCATTTTGTGCACTTATAAATGGCTCTTTTTAGCACTTATAAATGACCCGTTTTTGGGCACATAAAACGACCATAAAAACCCGTTATAAATGGCATTTTAAGCACTTATAAATTCCCCTTTATGACCCATTTTTAATCGCCGATTTTATGCACTTACAAATTGCCATTTTGAACACTTTAAATGGCTCTTTTTGGTTCTTTAAATTACCCCTTTCAAGCACGTATAAATGGCCCATTTTGGGCACTTAAAAATGACCATTTATGACCCTTTATAAATGGCCCATTTTGGCCATTTATAAATGAGAATATTGGCACATATAAATGGCCCCATTTTGGCACATTTAAATGGCCATTTTAGGATATTATAAATGACCCTTTATGACCCTTTGGCAATTGCCAATTTAGGCACTTATAAATGGCTCTTTTTGGCACTTATAAATGGTACTTTTTGGCACTTAACAATGACCATTTATGAACCGTTTTAAATGGCCGATTTTGGGACTTATAAATGACCACTTTATAACACTTACAATTGGCCCTATTTGGTCCTTTTAAATTGCCCCTTTCAAGCACGTATAAATGGTCCTTTTTGGCACTAATAAATGGCCCATTTTAGGCACTTATAAATGGCTCTTTTTTGTACTTATAAATGGTCCTTTTGGGCACTTAAAATGACCATTAAAGACCCGTTGTGAATGACATTTTTTGCGATTATAAATGACCCTTTATAACCCGTTTAAATGACCCATTTTGGGCACTTATACATGGCCACATTTGAACATTTTCAAATGGCCCTTTTTGGTCCTTTTAAATTGCCCATTTCAAGCACGTTTAAATGGCCTCTTTTAGGCACTTAAAAATGACCCTGAGAACCCGTTATAAATGGCCCATTTGGTGCACTTATAAACGGCCAATTTTGGCACATGTAAATGGCCATTTTTGGCACTTATAAATGACCATTTTTGGCACTGATAAATGACCCTTTTATGACCAGTTATGAATGGCCCTTTTGAACATTTTTAAATGGCCCTTTTTGTAACATATAAATGGCTCTTATTGGCTCTTACAAATGATCTCTTATGACCCATTATAATGGAACCTTTTAGACACATAAATGACTTTTTCGGACACGTATAAATGACCTTCTTTGGCATTTCTAAATGAACTTTTATGGCACAATATAAATCGGCCATTTTGTGCACTTATAAATGGCTCTTTTTAGCACTTATAAATGACCCGTTTTTGGGCACATAAAACGACCATAAAAACCCGTTATAAATGGCATTTTTGGCACTTATAAATTCCCCTTTGTGACCCGTTTTTAATCGCCGATTTTATGCACTTAAAAATTGCCATTTTTGAACACTTTAAATGGCTCTTTTTGGTCCTTTAAATTACCCCTTTCATTCACATATAAATGGCCCATTTTGGGCACTTATAAATGACACTTTAGGACACGTTATAATTGGCCCATTTTGGCCACTTATAAATGGAAATATTGGCACATATAAATAGCCCCATTTTGGCACATTTAAATGGCCATTTTAGGATATTATAAATGACCCTTTATGACCCTTTCAATTGCCCATTTAGGCACTTATAAATGGCTCTTTTTGGCACTTATAAATGGTCCTTTTTGGCACTTATAAATGACCCTTTATGAACCGTTTTAAATGGCCGATTTTGGGCACTTATAAATGACCACTTTTGAACACTTACAAATGGCCCTATTTGGTCCTTTCAAATTGCCCCTTTCAAGCACGTTTAAATGGCCTTTTTTAGGCACTTAAAAATGATTCTTAAGAACCCGTTATAAATTGCCCATTTTGGGCACTTATAAACGTTCCATTTTGGCACATATAAATGGCCATTTGTGGCACATATAAATGGCCATTTTTGGAACTTATAAATGGCCATTTTTGGCACTTATAAATGACCCTTTGATGACCAGTTATGAATGGCGCTTTTGAACATTTTTAAATGGCCCTTTTTGTAACATATAAATGGCTCTTATTGGCTCTTATAAATGATCTCTTATGACCCATTATAATAGCACCTTTTAGACACTTATAAATGACCCTTTCGGACACGTATAAATGACCTTACTGGCATTTATAAATGAACTTATATGGCACGTTATAAATGGGCCATTTTGTGCACTTATAAATGGCTCTTTTTAGCACTTATAAATGACCCGTTTTGGGCACATAAAACGACCATTACAGACCCGTTATAAATGGCATTTTTGGCACTTATAAATAACCCTTTATGAACCGTTTTAAATCGCCGATTTTGGGCACTTTAAATGGCTCATTTTGGTTATTTAAATTGCCCCTTTCAAGCACGTATAAATTGCCCATTTTGGGCACTTAAAAATGGCAATATTGGCACATATAAATGGCCCCATTATGGCACATTTAAATGGCCATTTTATGATATTATAAATGACCCTTTATGACCCTTTAGCAATTGCCCATTTAGGTACTTATAAATGACACTTTTTTGCACTTATAAATGGGCCTTTTTTGCACTTATAAATGACCCTTTATGAACCGTTTAAAATGGCCGATTTTGGGCTCTTAAAAATGACAATTTTCGAACACTTGAAATGGCTCTTTTTGGTCCTTTAAATTTCCCCTTTCAAGCACGTATAAATGGTCTATTTTGCTAACTGAAAAATGACCCTTTAGGACCCGTTATAAATGGCCCATTTTGGCCACTTATAAATGGCAATATTGGCACATATAAATGGCCCCATTTTGGCACATTTAAATGGCCATATTAGGATATTATAAATGACCCATTATGACCATTTATCCATTGCCAATTTAGGCACTTATAAATGGCTCTTTTTGGCACTTATAAATGGTACTTTTTGGCATTTATAAATGACCCTTTAAGAACCGTTTTAAATGGCCGATTTTGGGCACTTATAAATGACAACATTTGAACACTTACAAATGGCCCTATTTGGTCCTTTTAAATTGCCCCTTTAAAGCACGTATAAATGGTCCTTTTTGGCACTAATAAATGGCCCCTTTTAGGCACTTATAAATGGCTCTTTTTGGTCAATTATAATTGGTCCTTTTTGGCACTAATAAATGGCCCCTTTTAGGAACTAATAAATGGTTCTTTTTTTGTACTTATAAATGGTCCTTTTGGGCACTTAAAATGACCATTAAAGACCCGTTATGAATGACATTTTTTGCACTTATAAATGACCCTTTATAACCCGTTTAAATGGCCCATTTTGGGCACTTATAAATGGCCACATTTGAACACTTACAAATGGCCCTTTTTGGTCCTTTTAAATTGCCCCTTTCAAGCACGTTTAAATGGCGTCTTTTAGGCACTTAAAAATGACCCTTGAGAACCCGTTATAAATGGCCCATTTTGGTCACTTATAAATGGCCCATTTTGGCACATATAAATGGCAATTTTTTGAACATATAATTGACCATTTTTGCCACTTATAAATGGCCATTTTTGGCACTTATAAATGACCCTTTTATGACCAGTTATAAATGGCCCTTTTGAACATTTTTAAATGGCCCTTTTTGTAACATATAAATGACTCTTATAGGCTCCTATAAATGATCTCTTATGACCCATTTTAATGGCACCTTTTAGACACTAATAAATGACCCTTTCGGACACGTATAAATGACCTTCTTTGGCACATATAAATGAACTTTTATGGCCCGTTATAAATGGGCCATTTTAAGCAATTATAAATGGCTCTTTTTAGCACTTATAAATGACCCGTTTTTTGGCACATAAAACCACCATTAAAGACCCGTTATAAATGGCATTTTTTGGCACTTATAAATGACCCTTTATGACCCGTTATAAAAGGCCATTTTAAGCACTTTTAAATGGCCCTTTTTGGGACTTTAAATGACCATTAAAGACCCGTTATAAATGGCATTTTTGGAATTTATTAATGACCCTTTATGAACCGTTTTAAATCGCCGATTATGGGCACTTAAAAATGGCAACACTTGAACACTTTAAATGGCTCTTTTTGGTCCTTTAAATTTTCCCTTTATAGCACGTATAAATGTTTCATTTTGCGCACTTAAAAATGACCCTTTAAGACCCGTTATAAATTGCCCTTTTTGACCACTTATAAATGGCAATATTGGCACATATAAATGGCCCCATTTTGGCACATTTAAATGGCCATATTAGGATATTATATATGACCCTTTATGACCATTTATCCATTGCCCATTTAGGCACTTACAAATGGCTCTTTTTGGCACTTATAAATGGTACTTTTTTGGCACTTATAAATGACCCTTTAAGAAACGTTTTATATGGCCGATTTTGGGCACTTATAAATGAACACATTTGAAAACTTACAAATGGCCCTATTTGGTCCTTTTAAATTGCCCCTTTAAAACACGTATAAATGGTCCTCTTTGGTACTAATAAATGGCCCCTTTTTGGCACTTATAAATGGCTCTTTTTGGAATTATAAATGGCCCTTTTTGGTCAATTATAAATGGTCCTTATTGGCACTAATAAATGACCCTTTTGGACACGTATAAATGACCTTCTTTGGCACATATAAATGAACTTTTATGGCCCGTTATAAATGGGCCATTTTAAGCAATTATAAATGGCTCTTTTTAGCACTTATAAATGACCCGTTTTTGCGCACATAAAACCACCATTAAAGACCCGTTATAAATGGCATTTTTTGGCACTTATAAATGACCCTTTATGACCCGTTATAAAAGGCCATTTTAAGCACTTTTAAATGGCCCTTTTTGGGACTTTAAATGACTATTAAAGACCCGTTATAAATGGCATTTTTGGAACTTATTAATGACCCTTTATGAACCGTTTTAAATCGCCGATTATGGGCACTTAAAAATGGCAACACTTGAACACTTTAAATGGCTCTTTTTGGTCCTTTAAATTGCCCCTTTCAAACACGTATAAATGTTTCATTTTGCGCACTTAAAAATGACCCTTTAAGACCCGTTATAAATTGCCCATTTTGGCCACTTATAAATGGCAATATTGGCACATATAAATGGCCCCATTGTGGCACATTTAAATGGCCATATTAGGATATTATAAATGACCCTTTATGACCATTTATCCATTGCCCATTTAGGCACTTATAAATGGCTCTTTTTGGCACTTATAAATGGTACTTTTTGGCACTTATAAATGACCCTTTAAGAACCGTTTTATATGGCCGATTTTGGGCACTTATAAATGACCACATTTGAAAACTTACAAATGGCCCTAATTGGTCCTTTTAAATTGCCCCTTTAAAGCACGTATAAATGGTCCTCTTTGGTACTAATAATTGGCCCCTTTTAGGCACTTATAAATGGCTCTTTTTGGAATTATAAATGGCCCTTTTTGGTCAATTATAAATGGTCCTTATTGGCACTAATAAATGGCCCTTTTTAGGCACTTATAAATGGCTCTTTTTTGTACTTATAAATGGTCCTTTTGGGCACTTAAAATGACCATTAAAGACCCGTTATGAATGACATTTTTTGCACTTATAAATGACCATTTATAACCCGTTTAAATGGCCCATTTTGGGCACTTATACATGGCCACATTTGAACACTTACAAATGGCCCTTTTTGGTCCTTTTAAATTGCCCCTTTCAAGCACTTTTAAATGGCCACTTTTAGGCACTTAAAAATGACCCTTGAGAACCCGTTATAAATGGCCCATTTTGGGCACTTATAAACGGCCCATTTTGGCACATATAAATGGCCATTTTTAATACTTATAAATGGCCATTTTGGCACTTATAAATGGCTCTTATAGGCTCTTATAAATGATCTCTTATGACCCATTATAATGGCACCTTTTAGACACTTATAAATGACCCTTTCGGACACGTATAAATGACCTTCTTTGGCACATATAAATGAACTTTAATGGCCCGTTATAAATGGGCAATTTTAAGCAATTATAAATGGCTCTTTTTAGAACTTATAAATGACCCGTTTTTGGGAACATAAAACGACCATTAAAGACCCGTTATAAATGGCATTTTTTGGCACTTATAAATGACCCTTTATGACCCGTTATAAAAGGCCAATTTGAAGCACTTATAAATTGCCCTTTTTTGGCACTTTAAATGACAATTAAAGACCCGTTATAAATGGCATTTTTGGAACTTATTAATGACCCTTCATGAACCGCTTTAAATCGCCGATTTTGGGCACTTAAAAATGGCAACTTTTGAACACTTTAAATGGCTCTTTTTGGTCCTTTAAATTGCCACTTTCAAGCACGTATAAATGGTCCATTTTGCGCACTTAAAAATGACCCTTTAGGACCCGTTATAAATGGCCCATTTTGGCCACTTATAAATGGCAATATTGGCACATATAAATGGCTTCATTTTGGCACATTTAAATGGCCATATAAGGATATAATCAATGACCCTTTATGATCCTTTATCCATTGCCAATTTAGGCACTTATAAATGGCTCTTTTTGGCACTTATAAATGGTCATTTTTGGAACTTATAAATGACCCTTTATGAACCGTTTTATATCGCCGATTATGGGCACTTAAAAATGGCAACACTTGAACACTTTAAATGGCTCTTTTTGGTCCTTTAAATTGCCCCTTTCAAGCACGTATACATGTTTCATTTTGCACACTTAAAAATGACCCTTTAAGACCCGTTATAAATTGCCCATTTTGGCCACTTATAAATGGCAATATTGGCACATATAAATGGCCCCATTTTGGCACATTTAAATGGCCATATTAGGATATTATAAATGACCCTTTATGACCATTTATCCATTGCCCATTTAGGCACTTATAAATGGCTCTTTTTGGCACTTATAAATGGTACTTTTTGGCACTTATAAATGACCCTTTAAGAACCGTTTTATATGGCCGATTTTCGGCACTTATAAATGACCACATTTGAAAACTTACAAATGGCCCTATTTGGTCCTTTTAAATTGCCCCTTTAAAGCACGTATAAATGGTCCTCTTTGGTACTAATAAATGGCCCCTTTTAGGCACTTATAAATGGCTCTTTTTGGAACTATAAATGGCCCTTTTTGTTCAATTATAAATGGTCCTTATTGGAACTAATAAATGGCCCTTTTAGGCACTTATAAATGGCTCTTTTTTGTCCTTATAAATGGTCCTTTTGGGCACTTAAAATGACCATTAAAGACCCGTTATGAATGACATTTTTTGCACTTATAAATGACCATTTATAACCCGTTTAAATGGCCCATTTTGGGCACTTATACATGGCCACGTTTGAACACTTACAAATGGCCCTTTTTGGTCCTTTTAAATTGCCCCTTTCAAGCACGTTTAAATGGCCACTTTTAGGCACTTAAAAATGACCCTTGAGAACCCGTTATAAATGGCCCATTTTGGGCACTTATAAACGGCCCATTTTGGCACATATAAATGGCCATTTTTAATACTTATAAAAGGCCATTTTTGCCACTTATAAATGGCTCTTATAGGCTCTTATAAATGATCTCTTATAACCCATTATAATGGCACCTTTTAGAGACTTATAAATGACCCTTTCGGACACGTATAAATGACCTTCTTTGGCATATATAAATGAACTTTAATGGCCCGTTATAAATGGGCAATTTTAAGCAATTATAAATGGCTCTTTTTAGAACTTATAAATGACACGTTTTTGGGAACATAAAACGACCATTAAAGACCCGTTATAAATGGCATTTTTTGGCACTTATAAATGACCCTTTATGACCCGTTATAAAAGGCCAATTTTAAGCACTTATAAATTGCCCTTTTTTGGCACTTTAAATGACAATTAAAGACCCGTTATAAATGGCATTTTTGGAACTTATTAATGACCCTTCATGAACCGCTTTAAATCGCCGATTTTGGGCACTTAAAAATGGCAACTTTTGAACACTTTAAATGGCTCTTTTTAATCCTTTAAATTGCCACTTTCAAGCACGTATAAATGGTCCATTTTGCGCACTTAAAAATGACCCTTTAGGACCCGTTATAAATGGCCCATTTTGGCCACTTATAAATGGCAATATTGGCACATATAAATGGCTTCATTTTGGCACATTTAAATGGCCATATAAGGATATAATAAATGACCCTTTATGACCCTTTATCCATTGCCCATTTAGGCACTTATAAATGGCTCTTTTTGGCACTTATAAATGGTCATTTTTGGCACTTATAAATGACCCTTTATGAACCGTTTTAAATGGCCGATTTTGGGCACTTATAAATGACAACTTTTGAACACTTACAAATGGCCCTATTTGGTCCTTTTAAATTGCCCCTTTCAAGCACGTTTAAATGGCCTCTTTTAGGCACTTAAAAATGACCCTTGAGAACCCGTTATAAATGGCCCATTTTGGGCACTTATAAACAGCCCATTTTGGCACATATAAATGGCCATTTTTGGCACATATAAATGACCATTTTTGGCACTTATAAATGGCCATTTTTTGCATTTATAAATGACCCTTGTATGACCAGTTATAAATGGCCCTTTTGAACTTTTTTAAATGGCCCTTTTTGTAACATATAAATGAATCTAATAGGCTCTTATAAATGATCTCTTATGACCCATTATAATGGCACCTTTTAGACCTTTATAAATGACCCTTTCGGACACGTATAAATGACCTTCTATGGCACATATAAATGAACTTTTATGGCTCGTTATAAATGGGCCATTTTAAGCAATTATAAATGGCTCTTTTTAGCACTTATAAATGACCCGTTTTTGGGCACATAAAACGACCATTAAAGACCCGTTATAAATGGCATTTTGTGGCACTTAAAATGACCCTTTATGACCCGTTATAAAAGGCCATTTTTAAGCACTTATAAATGTCCCTTTTTTGGCACTTTAAATGACCCTTTATGAACCGTTTTAAATGGCCAATTTTGGGCGTTTATAAATGACCACCTTTGAACACTTACAAATAGCCCTATTTGGTCCTTTTAAATTGCCCCTTTTAAGCACGTATAAATGGTCTTTTTTGGCACTAATAAATGGCCCCTTTTAGGCACTTATAAATGTCTCTTTTTGGCACTTATAAATGGCCCTTTTTGGTCAATTATAAATGGTTCTTTTTGGCACTAATAAATGGCCCCTTTTAGGCACTTATAAAGGGCTCTTTTTTGTACTTATAAATGGTCTTTTTTGGCACTTATAAATGACCCTTTATAACCCGTTTAAATGGCCCATTTTGGGCACTTATACATGGCCACATTTAAACACTTACAAATGGCCATTTTTGGTCCTTTTAAATTGCCCATTATAAACACGTTTAAATGGCCTCTTTTAGGCACTTGAAAATGACCCTTGAGAACCCGTTATAAATGGCCCATTTTGGGCACATATAAACGGCCCATTTTGGCACATATAAATGGCCATTTTTGGCACATATAAATGGCCATTTTGGCACTTATAAGTGGCCATTTTTGGCACTTATAAATGACCCTTTTATGACCAGTTATAAATGGCCCTTTTAAACATTTTTAAATGGCCCTTTTTGTAACATATAAATGGCTCATATTGGCTCTTATAAATGATCTCTTATGACCCATTATAATGGCACCTTTTAGACACTTATAAATGACCCTTTTGGACACGTATAAATGACCTTCTTTGGCACATATAAATGAACTTTTATGGCCCGTTATAAATGAACCATTTTGTGCACTTATAAATGGCTCTATTTGCACTTATAAATGAACCGTTTTGGGGCACATTAAACGACCATTAAAGACCTGTTATATATGGCATTTTTGGAACTTAAAAATGACCATTTATGACCCGTTATAAATGGCCATTTTTAAGCACTTATAAATGGCCCTTTTTTGGCACTTTAAACGACCATTAAAGACCCGTTATAAATAGCATTTTTGGAACTTATAAATGACCCTTTATGAAACGTTTTAAATCGCAGATTTTGGGCACTTAAAAATGACCACTTTTCAACACTTTAAATGGCTTTTTTTGGTCCTTTAAATTGCCCCGTTCAAGCACGTATAAATGGCCCATTTTGGGTACTTAAAAATGACCCTTTAGGACCCGTTATAAATGGCCCATTTTTACCACATAAATGGCAATATTTGCACATTTAAATGGCCCCATTTTGGCACATTTAAATTGCCATTTTAGGATATTATAAATGACCCTTTTTGACCCTTTATCAATTGACCATTTAGGCATATATAAATGGCTCTTTTTGGCACTTATAAATGGTCCTTTTTAACACTTATAAATGACCCTTTATGAACCGTTTTAAATGGCCGATTTTGGGCACCTATAAATGACCAGTTTTGAACACTTACAAATTGTCCTATTTGGTCCTTTTAAATTGCCTATTTCAAGCACGTATAAATTGTACTTTTTGGCACTAATAAATGGCCCCTTTTTAGGCACTTATAAATGGCTTTTTTGGCACTTATAAATGGCCCTTTTTGGTCAATTATAAATGGTCCTTTTTGGCACTAATAAATGGCCCCATTTAGGCACTTATAAATGGCTCCTTTTTGTACTTATAAATGGTCCTTTTGAGCACTTAAAAAGACCATTAAAGACCCGTTATGAATGACATTTTTTGCACTTATAAATGACCCTTTATAACCCGTTTAATTGGCCCATTTTGGGCACTTATACATGGCCACATTTGAACACTTACAAATAGCCCTTTTTGGTCCTTTTAAATTGCCCCTTTTAAGCACGTTTAAATGGCCTCTTTTAGGCACTTAAAAAATGACCCTTGAGAACCCGTTATAAATCGACCATTTTGGGCACTTATAAACGGCCCATTTTGGCACATTTAAATGGCCATTTTTGGCACATATAAATGGCCATTTTTGGCACTTATAAATGGCCATTTTTGGCACTTATAAATGACCCTTTTATGACCAGTTATAAATAACCCTTTTGAACATTTTTAAATGGCCCTTTTTGTAACATATAAATTGCTCTCATTGGCTCTTATAAATGAAAACTTATGGCCCATTTTGGGCACTAAAAAATGACCCTTTAGGACCCGTTATAAATGTCCCATTTTGGCCACTTATAAATGGCAATAATGGTACTTATAAATGGCCCATTTTGGCACATTTAAATGGCCAAATTAGGATATTATAAATGACCCTTTATGACCCTTTATCAATAGCCCATTTAGGCACTTATAAATGGCTCTTTTTCGCACTTGTAAATGGTCCTTTTTGGCACTTATAAATGACCCTTTATGACCCGTTTCAATTGCCCATTTCAGGCACGTATACATGGCCACCTTTGAACACTTAAAAATGGCCCGTTTTGGTCCTTTTAAATTGCCCCTTACAAGCACGTTAAATGAACTTTTTAGGCACTTAAAAATGACCATTGAAGACCCGATATAAATGGCCCGCTTTGGGCACTTATAAACGAGCAACTTTGGCACATATAAATGGCCATTTTTGGCACTTATAAATGGCCAATTTGGCACTTATAAATGACCCTTTTATGACCAGTTATAAATGGCCCTTTTAAACACTTTTAAATGGCCCTTTTTGGAACATATAAATGGCTCTTATTGGCTCTTTGAAATGATCCTTTATGACCCATTATAATGGCACCTTTTAGACACTTATAAGTGGACCTTTTCGGCACTTATTAATGGCCCATCTATATAAACTCTATAATTTTGTGCGACTTTTGACCTTGCGCCCTTACAAAACCATGCAAGTCAGCTGTGTGATTTTTAGATTTTTCTATTGAAATTCTGTCAGATGCAACGACATCGCATGATGTGCTGCATTAAAGGTAATATAAAAAAAATTTAAGGCATGTCATTTTTGGGTAATTTTCTCTATATAAACTCTATATTTTAGTGCGACTTTTGATCTTGCGCCGTGACAACACTATGTTATTCAGTTGTGTGATTTTAAGATTTTTCTATTGAAATTCTGTCATGGTTTTGTAAGGGCGCAAGGTCAAAAGTCGCACAAAATATAGAGTTTATATAGAGAAAACTACCCAAAAATGACATGGCTAAAAAAATTTTTTTCCTTTAATCAAGCACATTTTGCAATGTCGTTGCATCTGAAAGAAGTGCAATAGAAGAATCTAAAAATCACATAACTGACTTGCATAGTTTTGTCACGGCGCAAGGTCAAAAGTCGCACAAAAATATAGAGTTTAT
>MUZC01001592.1:25843-38306 GCA_002072015.1 Radix auricularia
TTTCCTTTAATCAAGCACATCTTGCAATGTCGTTGCATCTAAAAGAAGAACAATAGAAAAATCTAAAAATCACATAGCTGACTTGCATAGTTTTGTAAGTGCGTAAGGTCAAAAGTCGCACAAAAATATAGAGTTTATATAGATGGGCCATTTATAAGTGCCGAAAAGGTCCATTTATAAGTGTCTAAAAGGTGCCATTATAATGGGTCATAAAGGATCATTTATAAGAGCCAATAAGAGCCATTTATATGTTCCAAAAAGGGCCATTTAAAAGTGTTTAAAAGGGCCATTTATAACTGGTCATAAAAGGGTCATTTATAAGTGCCAAATTGGCCATTTATAAGTGCCAAAAATGGCCATTTATATGTGCCAAAGTGGGTCGTTTATAAGTGCCCAAAGCGGGCCATTTATAACGGGTCTTCAATGGTCATTTTTAAGTGCCTAAAAAGTTCATTTAACGTGCTTGAAAGGGGCAATTTAAAAGGACCAAAACGGGCCATTTTTAAGTGTTCAAAGGTGGCCATGTATACGTGCCTGAAATGGGCAATTTAAACGGGTCATAAAGGGTCATTTATAAGTGCCAAAAAGGACCATTTACAAGTGCGAAAAAGAGCCATTTATAAGTGCCTAAATGGGCCATTGATAAAGGGCCATAAAGGGTCATTTATAATATCCTAATATGGCCATTTAAATGTGCCAAAATGGGCCATTTATAAGTGCAATTATTGCCATTCATAAGTGGCCAAAATGGGACATTTATAACGGGTCCTAAAGGGTCATTTTTTAGTGCCCAAAATGCGCCATTTATACGTGCTTGAAAGGGGCAATTTAAAAGGACCAAAAAGAGCCATTTAAAGTTTTCAAAAGTAGCCATTTTTAAGTGTCCAAAATCGGCGATTTAAAACGGTTCATAAAGGGTCATTTATAAGTGCCAAAAATGCCATTTATAAAGGGTCATAAAGGTTCATTTATAAGTGCCAAAAATGCCATTGATAACGGGTCTTTAATGGTCGTTTTATGTGCCAAAAAACGGGTAATTTATAAGTGCCAAAAAGAGCAGAAAATGGTTCATTTATAACGGGCCATAAAAGTTCATTTATATGTGCCAAAGAAGGTCATTTATACGTGTCCGAAATGGTCATTTATAAGTGTTTAAAAGGTGCCATTATAATGGGTCATAAGAGATCATTTATAAGAGCCAATGGGAGCCATTTATATGTTACAAAAAGGGCCATTTAAAAATGTTCAAAAGGGACATTTATAACTGGTCATAAAAGGGTCATTTATAAGTGCCAAAAATGGCCATTTATAGGTGCCAAAAATGGCCATTTATATGTGCCAAAAATGGCCATTTAAATGTGCCAAAATGGGCCGTATATAAGTGCCCAAAATTGTCGATTTATAACGGGTTCTCAAGGGTCATTTTTTTAAGTGCCTAAAAGAGGCCATTTAAACGTGCTTAAAAGGTGCAATTTAAAAGGACCAAAAAGGGCTATTTGTAAGTGTTCAAATGTGGCCATGTATAAGTGCCCAAAATGGGCCATTTAAACGGGTTATAAAGGGTCATTTATAAGTGCAAAAAAGTCATTCATAACGGGTCTTTAATGGTCATTTTAAGTGCTCAAAAGGACCATTTATAAGTAAAAAAAGAGCCTTTTATAAGTGCCAAAAAGAGCCATTTATAAGTGCCTAAAAGGACCATTTATACGTGCTTTAAAGGGGCAATTTAAAAGGACCAAATAGGGCCATTTGTAAGTGTTCAAATGTGGTCATTTATAAGTGCCTAAAATCGGCCATTTAAAACGGTTCATAAAAGGGTCATTTACAAGTGCCAAAAAGGACCATTTATAAGTGCCAAAAAGAGCCATTTATAAGTGCCTAAATGGGCAATGGATAAAGGGTCATAAAGGGTCATTTATAATATCCTAATATGGCCATTTAAATGTGCCAAAATGGGGCCATTTATATGTGCCAATATTGCCATTTATAAGTGGCCAAAATGGGCCATTTATAACGGGTCCTAAAGGGTCATTTTTAAGTGCGCAAAATTGACCATTTATACGTGCTTGAAGGGGGCAATTTAAATGACCACAAAGAGCCATTTAAAGTGTTCAAAAGTTGCCATTTTTAAGTGCCCAAAATATGCGATTAAAAACGGTTCATAAAGGGTCATTAATAAGTTCCAAAAATGCCATTTATAACGGGTCTTTAATGGTCATTTAAAGTGCCAAAAAGGGCCATTTATAAGTGCTTAAAATGGCCTTTTATAACGGGTCATAAAGGGTCATTTATAAGTGCCAAAAAATGCCATTTATAACGGGTCTTTAATGGTCGTTTTATGTGCCCAAAAATGGGTCATTTATAAGTGCTAAAAAGAGCCATTTATAATTGCTTAAAATGGGCCATTTAAAAATGTTTAAAAGGGCCATTTATAACTCGTCATAAAAGGGTCATTTATAAGTGCAAATAATGGCCATTTATAAGTGCCAAAAATGGCCATTTATATGTGCCAAAAATGGCCATTTATATGTGCCAAAATGGGCCGTTTATAATTGCCCAAAATTGGCCATTTATAACGGGTTCTCAAGGGTTATTTAAGTGCCTAAAAGAGGCCATATAAACGTGCTTGAAAGGGGCAATTTAAAAGGACCAAAAATGGCCATTTGTAATTGTTCAAATGTGGCCATGTATAAGTGCCCAAAATGGGCCATTTAAACGGATTATAAAGGGTCATTTATAAGCGCAAAACAATGTCATTCATAACGGGTCTTTAATGGTCATTTTAAGTGCCCAAAAGGACCATTTATAAGTACAAAAAAGAGCCCTTTATAAGTGCCTAAAAGGGGCCATTTATTAGTGCAAAAAAGAACCATTTATAATTGACCAAAAAGGGCCATTTAAAAGTGCCAAAAAGAGCCATTTATAAGTGCCTAAAAGGGGCCATTTATTAGTGCCAAAAAAAACCATTGATACGTGCTTAAAATGGGCAATTTAAAAGGACCAAATAGGGCTATTTGTAAGTGTTCAAAGGTGGTCATTTATAAGTGCCCAAAATCGGCCATTTAAGACGGTTCATAAAGGGTCATTTATAAGTGCCAAAAAGGACCATTTATAAGTGCCAAAAAGAGCCATTTATAATTGCCTAAATGGGCAATGGATAAAGGGTCATAAAGGGTCATTTATAATATTCTAAAATAACAATTTTCATGTTAAATGAAATTTTATTGCCCGTTATAAATGAGCAATTTTAAGCAATTATAAATGGCTCTTTTTACAACTTATAAATGACCCGTTTTTGGGCACATAAAACGACCATTAAAGACCCGTTATAAATGGCATTTTTTGGCACTTATAAATGACCCTTTATGACCCGTTATAAAAGGCCAATTTTAAACACTTTTAAATGGCCCTTTTTTGCACTTTAAATGACCATTAAAGACCCGTTATAAATTGCATTTATGGAACTTATTAATGACCCTTTATGAACCGTTTTAAATCGCCAATTTCTGGCACTTAAAAATGGCAACTTTTGAACACTTTCAATGGCTCTTTTTGGTCCCTTAAATTGCCCCTTTCAAGCACGTATAAATGGTCCATTTTGCGCACTTAAAAATGACCCTTTAGGACCCGTTATAAATGGCTCTATTTGGCCACTTATAAATGTCAATATTGGCACATATAAATGGCCCCATTTTGACACATTTAAATGGCCATATTAGGATATTATAAATGACAATTTATGACCCTTTATCCATTGCCCATTTAGGCACTTATAAATGGCTTTTTTGGCACTTATAAATGGTCCTTTTTGGCACTTATAAATGACCCTTTATGAACCGTTTTAAATGGCCGATTTAGGGCACTTATACATGGCCACATTTGAACACTTACAAATGGCCCTTTTTGGTCCTTTTAAATTGCCACTTTCAAGCACGTTTAAATGGCCTCTTTTAGGCACTTAAAAATGACCCTTGAGAATCCGTTATAAATGGCCCATTTTGGGCACTTATAAACGGCCCATTTTGGCACATATAAATGGCCATTTTTGGCACATATAAATGACCCTTTTATGACAAGTTATAAATGGCCCTTTTGGACATTTTTAAATGGCCCTTTTTGTAACATATAAATGGCTCTATAGGCTCTTATAAATGATCTCTTATGACCCATTATAATGGCACCTTTTAGACACTTATAAATGACCCTTTCGGACAAGTATAAATGACCTTCTTTGGCACATATAAATGAACTTTTATGGCCCGTTATAAATGGGCCATTTTAAGCAATTATAAATGGCCATTTTTAGCACTTATAAATGACCCGTTTTTGGGCACATAAAACGACAATTAAAGACCCGTTATAAATGGCATTTTTGGCACTTATAAATGACCCTTTATGACCCGTTATAAAACGCCATTTTTAAGCACTTATAAATGGCCCTTTTTGGCACTTTAAATAACCATTAAAGACCCGTTATAAATGGCATTTTTGGAACTTAATAATGACTCTTTATGAACCGTTTTAAATCGCCGATTTTGGGCACTTAGAAATGGCCACATTTGAACACTTTAAATGGCTCTTTTTGGTCCTTTAAATTGCCCCTTTCAAGCACGTATAAATGGCCCATTTTGGGCACTTAAAAATGACCCTTTAGGACCCGTTAAAAATGGCCCATTTTGGCCACTTTTAAAGGGCAATATTGTTACATATAAATGGCCCCATTTTGACACATTTAAATGGCCATATTAGGATATTATAAATGACCCTTTATGACCATTTATCCATTGCCCATTTAGGCAATTATAAATGGCTCTTTTTGGCACTTGTAAATGGTCCTTTTTGGCACTTATAAATGACCCTTTATGAACCGTTTTAAATGGCCGATTTTGGGCACTTATAAATGACCACCTTTGAACACTTACAAATAGCCCTATTTGGTCCTTTTAAATTGCCCCTTTTAAGCACGTATAAATGGTCTTTTTTGGCACTAATAAATGGCCCTTTTTAGGCACTTATAAATGGCTCTTTTTGGCACTTATAAATGGTTCTTTTTGGCACTAATAAATGGCCCCTTTTAGGCACTTATAAATGGCTCTTTTTTGTACTTATAAATGGTCCTTTTGGGCACTTAAAATGACCATTAAAAACCCGTTATGAATGACATTTTTTTGCACTTATAAATGACCCTTTATAACCCGTTTAAATGGCCCATTTTTGGCACTTATACATGGCCACATTTAAACACTTAAAAATATCCATTTTCGGTCCTTTTAATTTTCCCCTTTCAAGCACGTTTAAATAGCCTCTTTTAGGCACTTAAAAATGACCCTTGAGAACCCGTTATAAATGGCACATTTTGGGCACTTATAAACGGCCTATTTTGACACATATAAATGGCAATTTTTGGCACTTATAAATGGCCATTTTTGGCACTTATAAATGGCCATTTTTGGCACTTATAAATGACCCTTTTATGACCAGTTATAAA
Source organism: Radix auricularia (assembly GCA_002072015.1). NCBI lineage: Eukaryota > Metazoa > Mollusca > Gastropoda > Lymnaeidae > Radix > Radix auricularia. The sequence continues at coordinate 31,332 of MUZC01001592.1, forward strand.
TGGCCATTTTTGTAACATATAAATGGCTATTATTGGCTCTTATAAATGATCCCTTATGACCCATTATAATGGCACCTTTTAGACACTTATAAATGACCCTTTCGGACACGTATAAATGACCTTCTTTGGCACATATAAATGAAATTTTATGGCCCGTTATAAATGAACCATTTTGTGCACTTATAAATGGCTCTTTTTAGCACTTGTAAATGACCCGTTTTGGGGCACATAAAACGATTATTAAAGACCCGTTATAAATGGCATTTTTGGCACTTATAAATGACCCTTTATTACCCGTTATAAATGGCCATTTTTAAGCACTTATAAATGGCCATGTTTTGGCACTTTAAACGACCATTAAAGACCCGTTATAAATGGCATTTTTGGAACTTATAAATGACCCTTTATGAAACGTTTTAAATCGCCGATTTTGGGCACTAAAAATGGCCAATTTTGAACACTTTAAATGGCACTTATTGGTCCTTTAAATTACCCGTTTCAAATACGTATAAATGGCCCATTTTGGGCACTTAAAAATTACCCTTTAGGACCCGTTATAAATGGCCCATTTTGGCCACTTATAAATGACAATATTGGCACATATAAATGGCCCCATTTTGGCAAATTTAAATGGCCATTTTAGGATATTATAAATGACCCTTTATGACCCTTTATCAATGACCCATTTAGGCACTTATAAATGGCTCTTTTTGGCACTTATAAATGGCCCTTTTTGGCACTAATAAATGACACTTTATGAACCGTTTTAAATGGCCGATTTCGGGCACTTATAAATGACCACTTTTGAACACTTACAAATGGCCCTATTTGGTCCTTTTAAATTGCCCCTTTCAAGCACGTATAAATGGTCTTTTTTGGCATCAATAGATGGCCCCTTTTAGGCACTTCTAAATGGCTCTTTTTGGCACTTATAAATGGCCCTTTTTGGTCATTTATAAATGGTCCTTTTTGGCACCAGTAAATGGCCCCTTTTAGGCACTTATAAATGGCTTTTTTGTACTTATAAAATGACCATTAAAGACCCGTTATGAATGACATTTTTTGCCCTTATAAATGACCCTTTATAACCCATTTAAATGGCCCATTTTGGGCACTTATAGATTGCCACTTTTGAACACTTACAAATGGCCCTTTTTGGTCCTTTTAAATTGCCCCTTTCAAGCACGTTTAAATGGCACATTTTAGGCACTTAAAAATGACCCTTGAGAACCCGTTTAACTGGCCCAGTTTGAACACTTATAAACGGCCCATTTTGGCACATATAAATGGCCATTTTTGGCACATATAAATGACCTATATGACCCGTTATAAATGGCCCATTTTGGCACATATAAATGGCAATATTTTCACATATAAATGGCAATTTTTGGCACTTATAAATTACCATTTCGGCACTTATAAATGACCCTTTTATGACCAGTTATAAATGGCCCTTTTAAACATTTTTAAATGGCAATTTTTGTAACATATAAATGGCTCATATTGGCTCTTATAAATGATCTCTTATGACCCATTATAATGGCACCTTTTAGACACTTATAAATGACCCTTTCGGACACGTATAAATGACCTTCTTTTGCACATATAAATGAACTTTTATGGCCCGTTATAAATGAACCATTTTGTGCACTTATAAATGGCTCTTTTTAGCACTTATAAATGATCTATTTTGGGGCACATAAAACGACTATAAAAGACCCGTTATAAATGGCATTTTTGGCACTTATAAATGACCCTTTATGACCCGTTATAAATGGTCATTTTAAGCACTTATAAATGGCCATGTTTTGGCACTTTAAACGACCATTAAAGACCTCTTATAAATAGCATTTTTGGAACTTATAAATGACCCTTTATGAAACGTTTTTAATCGCAGATTTTGGGCACTTAAAAATTGCCACTTTTCAACACTTTAAATGGCTCTTTTTGGTCCTTTAAATTGCCCCGTTCAAGCACGTTCAAATGGCCCATTTCGGGCACTTAAAAATGACCCTTTAGGACCCGTTATAAATGGCCCATTTTGGCCACTTATAAGTGCCAAAAATGGCCATTTATATGTGCCAAAAATGGCCATTTATATGTGCCAAAATGGGCCGTTTATAAGTGCCCAAAATGGGCCACTTATAACGGGTTCTCAAGGGTCATTTTCAAGTGCCTAAAAGAGGCCATTTAAACGTGCTTGAAAGGGGCAATTTAAAAGGACCATAAAGGGCCATTTGTAAGTGTATAAATGTGGCCATGTATAAGTGCCCAAAATGGGCCATTTAAACGGGTTATAAAGGGTCATTTATAAGTGCAAAAAATGTCATTCATAACGGGTCTTTAATGGTCATTTTAACGGCCCAAAAGGACCATTTATAAGTACAAAAAAGAGCCATTTATAAGTGCCTAAAAGGGGCCATTTATTAGTGCCAAAAAGGACCATTTATAATTGAATAAAAAGGGCCATTTTGAAGTGCCAAAAAGGACCATTTATACGTGCTTTAAAGGGGCAATTTAAAAGGACCAAATAGGGCCATTTGTAAGTGTTCAAATGTGGTCATTTATAAGTGCCTAAAATATGCGATTTAAAACGGTTCATAAAAGGTCATTAATAAGTTCCAAAAATGCCATTTATAACGGGTCTTTAATGGTCATTTAAAATGCCAAAAAAGGGCCATTTATAAGTGCTTAAAAATTGCCTTTTATAACGGGTTATAAAGGGTCTAAAAGGTGCCATTATAATAGGTCATAAGAGATCATTTATAAGAGTCTATAAGAGCCAATAATATGTTACAAAAAGGGCCATTTAAAAATGTTCAAAAGGGCAATTTATAACTCGTCATAAAAGGGTCATTTATAAGTGCCAAAAATGGCCATTTATAAGTGCCAAAAATGGCCATTTATATGTGCCAAAATGGACCGTTTATAAGTGCCCAAAATTGGCCATTTATAACGGGTTCTCAAGGGTCATTTTAAGTGCCTAAAAGAGGCCATTTAAACGTGCTTGAAAGGGGCAATTTAAAAGGACCAAAAAGGGCCATTTGTAAGTGTTCAAATGTGGCCATGTATAAGTGCCCAAAATGTGCCATTTAAACGGGTTATAAAGGGTCATTTATAAGTGCAAAAAAATGTTATTCATAACGGGTCTTTAATGGTCATTTTAAGTGCCCAAAAGGACCATTTATAAGTACAAAAAAAAGCCATTTGTAATTGCCTAAATAGGGCAATTTATTAGTGACAAAAAGGACCAATTATAATTGACCAAAAAGGGCCATTTATAAAGGCCAAAAAGAGCCATTTATAAGTGCCTAAAAGGGGCCATTTATTAGTGCCAAAAAGGACCATTTATACGTGCTTTAAAGGACCAAATAGGGCCATTTGTAAGTGTTAAAATGTGGTCATTTTTAGTGCCCAAAATCGGCAATTAAAAACGGTTCATAAAGGGTCATTTATAAGTTCCAAAAATGCCATTTATAACGGGTCATTAATGGTCGTTTAAAGTGCAAAAAAGGGCCATTTATAAGTGCTTAAAATTGGCCTTTTATAACGGTTCATAAAGGGTCATTTATAAGTGCCAAAAAGAGCCATTTAAAAGTGCCTAAATGGGCAATGGATAAAGGGTCATAAAGGGTCATTTATAATATCCTAATATGGCCATTTAAATGTGCCAAAATCAGGCCATTTATATGTGCCAATATTGCCATTTATAAGTGCCAAAATGGGCCGTTTATAAGTGCCCAAAATGGGCCATTTATAACGTGTTCTCAAGGGTCATTTTTAAGTGCCTAAAAAAGGCCTTTTAAACGTGCTTGAAAGGGGCATTTTAAAAGGACCAAAAAGGGCCATTTGTAAGTGTTTAAATGTGGCCATGTATAAGTGCCCACAATGGGCCATTTAAACGGGTTATAAAGGGTCATTTATAAGTGCAAAAAAATGTCATTCATAACGGGTCTTTAATGGTCATTTTAAGTGCCCAAAAGGACCATTTATAAGTACAAAAAAGAGCCATTTATAAGTGTCTAAAAGGGGCCATTTATTAGTGCCAAAAAGAAACAAATATAATTGACAAAAAAGGGCCATTTATAAGTGCCAAAAAGAGCCATTTATAAGTGCCTAAAAGGGGCCATTTATTAGTTCCAAAAAGGACCATTTATACGTGCTTTAAAGGGGCAATTTAAAAGGACCAAATAGGGCCATTTGTAAGTGTTCAAATGTGGTCATTTATAAGTGCCCTAAATCGGCCATTTAAAACGGTTCATAAAAGGTCATTTATAAGTGCCAAAAAGGACCATTTATAAGTGCCTAAATGGGCAATGGATAAAGGGTCATAAAGGGTCATTTATAATATCCTAATATGGCCATTTAAATGTGCCAAAATCAGGCCATTTATATATGCCAATATAGCCATTTATAAGTGGCCAAAATGGGCCATTTATAACGGGTCCTAAAGGGTCATTTTTAAGTGCGCAAAATGGACCATTTATACGTGCTTGAAAGTGGCAATTTAAAGGACCAAAAAGAGCCATTTAAAGTGTTCAAAAGTTGCCATTTTTAAGTGCCCAAAAACGGCGATTTAAAACGGTTCATAAAGGGTCATTAGTTAGTTCCAAAAATGCCATTTATAACGGGTCTTTAATGGTCATTTAAAGTGCAAAAAGGGCCATTTATAAGTGCTTAAAAATGGCGTTTTATAACGGGTCATAAAGGGCCATTTATAAGTGCTTAAAAATGCCATTTTTAACGGGTCTTTAATGGTCGTTTTATGTGCCCCAAAACGGGTCATTTATAAGTTCTTAAAAGAGCCATTTATAATTGCTTAAAATGGCCCATTTATAACGGGCCATAAAAGTTTATTTATATGTGCCAAAGAAGGTCATTTATACTTGTCCGAAAGGGTCATTTATAAGTGTCTAAAAGGTGCCATTATAATGGGTCATAAGAGATCATTTATAAGAGCCTATAAGAGCCATTTATATGTTACAAAAATGGCCTTTTAAAAATGTTCAAAAGGGCCATTTATAACTTGTCATAAAAGGGTCATTTATAAGTGCCAAAAATGGCCATTTGTAAGTGCCAAAAATGGCCATTTATATGTGCCAAAATGGGCCGTATATAAGTGCCCAAAATGGGCCATTTAAACGCGTTCTCAATGGTCATTTTTAAGTGCCTAAAAGAGGCCATTTAAACGTGCTTGAAAGGGGCAATTTAAAAGGACCAAAAAGGGCCATTTGTAAGTGTTCAAAAGTTGCCATCTATAAGTGCCCAAAATGGGCTATTTAAATGGGTTACAAAGAGTCATTTATAAGTGCAAAAAATGTCATTCATAACGGGTCTTTAATGGTCATTTTAAGTGCCCAAAAGGACCATTTATAAGTACAAAAAAGCCATTTATAAGTGCCTAAAAGGGGCCATTTACCAGTGCCAAAAAGGACCATTTATATTTGACCAAAAAGGGGCCATTTATAAGTTCCAAAAAGAGCCATTTATAAGTGCCTAAAAGGGGCCATTTATTGATGCCAAAAAAGACCATTTATACGTGCTTGAAAGGGGCATTTTAAAAGGACCAAATAGGGCCATTTGTAAGTGTTCAAAAGTGATCATTTATAAGTGCCTAAATGGGCAATTGATAAAGGGTCATAAAGGGTCATTTATAAAATCCTAAAATGGCCATTTAAATGTGCCAAAATGGGGCTATTTATATGTGCCAATATTGTCATTTATAAGTGGCCAAAATATGCCATTTATAACGGGTCCTAAAGGGTCATTTTTAAGTGCCCAAAATGGGCCATTTATACGTATTTGAAAGGGGCAATTTAAAGGACCAAAAAGAGCCATTTAAAGTGTTCAAAATTGGCCATTTTTAGTGCCCAAAATCGGCGATTTAAAACGTTTCATAAAGGGTCATTTATAAGTTCCAAAAATGCCATTTATAACGGGTCTTTAATGGTCGTTTAAAGTGCCAAAACAGGGCCATTTATAAGTGCTTAAAAATGGCCATTTATAACGGGACATAAAGGGTCATTTATAAGTGCCAAAAAATGCCATTTATAACGGGTCTTTAATGGTCGTTTTATGTGCCCCCAAAAGGGTCTTTTACAAGTGCTAAAAAGAGCCATTTATAAGTGCACAAAATGGTTCATTTATAACAGGCCATAAAAGTTCATTTATATGTGCCAAAGAAGGTCATTTATACGTGTCCGAAAGGGTCATTTATAAGTGTCTAAAAGGTGCCATTATAATGGGTCATAAGAGATCATTTATAAGAGCCAATAAGAGCCATTTATATGTTACAAAAATGGCCATTTAAAAATGTTTAAAAGGGCTATTTATAACTGGTCATAAAAGGGTCATTTATGAGCGCCAAAAATGGCCATTTATAAGTGCCAAAAATGGCCGTTTATAAGTGCCCAAAATGTGCCATTTATAACGGGTTCTCAAGGGTCATTGTTGCGTACTGGGTTCTGGATACTCTCTCTAATAAAGACAGACTCTTATCGAATAGAAGATGTTCTTTATTGAACTATAAATACACCTAAAATACTTCCTACAGCCATCGAGACATCACAGTATATAGGCTTACAGGATCACAGTTTTTACAGCGTTCGAGATCTCACGGCACAGGCATACAGGCTCTAGTGTTCGAGCAAACCTCGATAACACTATACATCAACACATAGCCCTGGCCGACGTCTACACCCAGACGTTACAAGTCTCTCGTATCTTTTTCCTCACGTCTCACGCTCGTCTCTCTTTCGTCTCTCCACACACTACACAGACCCACACTATATATAACCCTTGCGCGCACTCTCAAGTCATTGTCTGACCTTCCACAAGTCAGTCTCTGAATACCGTTCAAAACAATCTCACAACAACTCACAAAACTCATTGCCAACTCATCAACAACTCAGAACCATTCATTGACAGTGATTCTCATACCTTGACATATCCCCCCTCTTCCGTTAGATTCTACTT
>MUZC01001593.1:11026-22384 GCA_002072015.1 Radix auricularia
AAAAAAAAAAAAAAAAAAAAAAAAAAAGAAGCTTTCAAAATTTCCGAAACAATAATACTAATAAACTCTCAACTCAAATTGGTTTTATTGGTAACGTAAGATTTTTACTTTGTTTTATTTGAATTGACAGAAAGACCAAATCTCGTTTTATTAATTTGCTAAATATCAATTGTAATCTGAGGCCATGGTTGACTGACCAGACCAAGGTGTCTGTCTGTGTCATCAAGGACAAACGACCTGTACCCTAAAGCTATTGTTACGACCATTATAATCTTCATGATTAAAGCCCCAATTGCTCCTGGCCCGACAAATGTAATCACCAGTGTCATTAAAGTGTGCGTTCTTTATCTGTAATCTTCGGCCAAAGCCTAAGACCTCGTACTTTCCGTCAGTCTTCGTGATGTTTTTGGTGTATCTGATTTCCCAGGAGTAGGTAGTCGGCTGGTATGAAACACTGAAATATATGAGGACAGAGTTAGACTCATACAGTGACCTGAGGACAGAGTTAGTGACCTGAGGACAGAGTTAGTGACCTGAGGACAGAGTTAGACTCATACAGTGACATGAGGACAGAGTTAGTGACCTGAGGACAGAGTTAGTGACCTGAGGACAGAGTTAGTGACCTGAGGACAGAGTTAGTGACCTCAGGACAGAGTTAGACTCATACAGTGACCTGAGGACAGAGTTAGTGACCTGAGGACAGAGTTAGACTCATACAGTGACCTGAGGACAGAGTTAGTGACCTGAGGACAGACTAAGTGACCTGAGGACAGAGTTAGACTCATACGGTGATCTGAGGACAGAGTTAGACTCATACGGTGACCTGAGGACAGAGTTAGTGACCTGAGGACAGAGTCAATGACCTGAGGACAGAGTTAGTGACCTGAGGACAGAGTTAGTGACCTGAGGACTGAGTTAGACTCATACAGTGACCTGAGGACAGAGTTAGTGACCTGAGGACAGAGTTAGTGACCTGAGGACAGAGTTAGTGACCTGAGGACAGACTAAGTGACATGAAAACAGAGTTAGTGACCTGAAAACAGAGTTAGTGACCTGAGGACAGAGTTAGTGACCTGAGGACAGAGTTAGTGACCTGAGGACAGAGTTAGTGACCAGAGGACAGAGTTAGTGACCTGAGGACAGAGTTAGTGACCTGAGGACAGAGTTAGTGACCTGAGGACAGAGTTATTGACCTGAGGACAGATTTAGTGACCTGAGGACAGAGTTAGTTACCTGAGGAAAGAGTTAATGACCTGAGGACAGAGTTAGTGACCTGAGGACAGAGTTAGTTACCTGAGGACAGAGTTAGTGACCTGAGGACAGAGTTAGTGACCTCAGGACAGAGTTAGACTCATACAGTGACCTGAGGACAGAGTTAGTGACCTGAGGACAGAGTTAGTGACCTGAGGACAGAGTTAGTTACCTGAGGACAGAGTTAGTGACCTGGGGACAGAAGTTAAGCTCATGCAGTGACTTCAATTTTTTTGTGTTTGATTATACGTGCAGTTAATAACATTTCATGTCCGGTAATTCTATTTTGTAAGTACACCTGTTAAAGAGAAATCCAATTATAAAGTCTCCCATAAAATAAAGTCTCTCATAAAATAAAGTCTCCCATAAAATAAAGTCTCTCATAAAATAAAGTCATCCATTAAATAAAGTTTCTCATAAAATAAAGTCTCCCATAAAATAAAGTCTCCCATAAAATAAAGTCTCCCATAAAATAAAGTCTCCCATAAAATAAAGTCTCCCATAAAATAAAGTCTCTCATAAAATAAAGTCTCCCATAAAATAAAGTCTCTCATAAAATAAAGTCTCTCATAAAATAAAGTCTCCCATGAAATAAAGTCTCCCATAAAATAAAGTCTCCCATAAAATAAAGTCTCCCATAAAATAAAGTCTCCCATAAAATAAAATCTCCCATAAATTAAAGTCTCCCATAAAAAAGTCTCCCATAAAAATAAAGTCTCCCATAAAATAAAGTTTATCATAAAATAAAGTCTCTCATAAAATAAAGTCTATCATAATATAAAGTCCCATAAAATAAAGTCTCCCATAAAATAAAGTCTCTCATAAAATAAAGTCTCCCATAAAATAAAGTCTCCCATAAAATAAAGTCTCCCATAAAAAAAAGTCTCCCATAAAATAAAGTCTCCCATAAAAATAAAGTCTCCCATAAAATAAAGTCTCCCATAAAATAAAGTCTTCCATAAAATAAAGTCTCGCATAATATAAAGTCCCATAAAATAAAGTCTCCCATAAAATAAAGTCTCTCATAAAATAAAGTCTCCCATAAAATAAAGTCTCCCATAAAATAAAGTCTCCCATAAAATAAAGTATCCCATAAAATAAAGTCTCCCATAAAAATAAAGTCTCCCATAAAATAAAGTCTCCCATAATATAAAGTCCCATAAAATAAAGTCTCCCATAAAATAAAGTCTCTCATAAAATAAAGTCTCCCATAAAATAAAGTCTCTCATAATATAAAGTCCCATAAAACAAAGTCTCCCATAAAATAAAGTCTCCCATAAAATAAAGTCTCCCATAAATTAAAGTCGCCCATAAAATAAAGTCTATCATAAAATAAAGTCTTCCATAAAATAAAGTCTCCCATAAAATAAAATCTCCCATAAATTAAAGTCTCCCATAAAATAAAGTCTATCATAAAATAAAGTCTTCCATAAAATAAAGTCTCCCATAAAATAAAGTCTCCCATAAAATAAAATCTCCCATAAATTAAAGTCTCCCATAAAAAAGTCTCCCATAAAAATAAAGTCTCCCATAAAATAAAGTCTCTCATAAAATAAAGTCTCCCATAAAATAAAGTCTCCCATAAAATAAAGTCTCCAATAAAATAAAGTCTCCCGTAAAATAAAGTCTCCCATAAAATAAAGTCTCCCATAAAATTAAGTCTCCCATAAAATAAAGTCTCCCATAAAATAAAGTCTCCCATAAAATAAAGTATCCCATAAATTAAAATCTCCCATAGAATAAAGTATCATAAAATAAAGTCTTCCATAAAATAAAGTCTCCCATAAAATAAAGTCTTCCATAAAATAAAGTCTCCCATAAAATAAAGTCTCTCATAATATAAAGTCCCATAAAACAAAGTCTCCCATAAAATAAAGTCTTCCATAAAATAAAGTCTCCCATAAAATAAAGTCTTCCATAAAATAATGTCTCCCATAAAATAAAGTCTCCCATAAAATAAAGTCTCCCGTAAAAAAAAGTCTCCCATTAAATAAAGTCTCCCATAAAATAAATTCTCCCGTAAAATAAAGTCCCCTATAAAATAAAGTCTCCCATAAAAAAATTCTCCCATAAAATAAATTCTCCCATAAAATAAAGTCTCCCATAAAATAAAGTCTATCATGAAATAAAGTCTCCCATAAAAAATCTCCATATTTGAGTTGAATTTAAGTCTCCCGGAGACCGTTTTAAAATAAACTCTTTGTGTTTTAAGTATAATCTCAGTTAAATCACACACACGCGCACATACAAACACTACACACACATAAATATATATATATATATTATATATTATATAAGGTTAGAAACAAAACCTTTGTGGGAGTGTCTGTGATAGATGAGATAAGGTTAGAAACAAAACCTTTGTGGGAGTGTCTGTTATAGATGAGATAAGGTTAGAAACAAAACCTTTATGTGAGTGTCTGTGATAGATGAGATAAGGTTAGAAACAAAACCTTTGTGGGAGTGTCTGTGATACATGAGATAGGGTTAGAAACAAAACCTTTATGGGAGTATCTGTGATAGATGAGATAAGGTTAGAAACATAACCTTTATGGGAGTGTCTGTGATAGATGAGATAAGGTTAGAAACGAAACCTTTATGGGAGTGTCTGTTATAGATGAGATAAGGTTAGAAACAAAACCTTTATGTGAGTGTCTGTGATAGATGAGATAAGGTTAGAAACAAAACCTTTATGGGAGTGTCTGTGATAGATGAGATAAGGTTAGAAACAAAACCTTTATGGGAGTGGCTGTGATAGATGAGATAAGGTTAGAAACAAAACCTTTATGGGAGTGTCTGTGATAGATGAGATAAGGTTAGAAACAAAACCTTTGTGTGAGTGTCTGTGATAGATGAGATAAGCTTAGAAACAAAACCTTTATGGGAGTGTTTGTGATAGATGAGATAAAGTTAGAAACAAAACCTTTATGGGAGTGTCTGTGATAGATGAGATAAGGTTAGAAACAAAACCTTCTTTATGGGAGTGTCTGTGATACATGAGATAAAGTTAGAAACAAAACCTTTGTGGGAGTGTCTGTGATAGATGAGATAAGGTTAGAAACAAAATCTTTATGGGAGTGTCTGTGATAGATGAGATAAGGTTAGAAACAAAACCTTTATGGGAGTGTCTGTGATAGATGAGATAAGGTTAGAAACAAAACCTTTATGGGAGTGTCTGTGATAGATGAGATAATGTTAGAAACAAAACCTTTGTGGGAGTGTCTGTGATAGATGAGATAAGGTTAGAAACAAAACCTTTATGGGAGTGTATGTGATAGATGAGATAAGGTTAGAAACAAAACCTTTATGGGAGTGTCTGTGATAGATGACATAAAGTTAGAAACAAAACCTTTATGGGAGTGTCTGTGATAGATGAGATAAAGTTAGAAACAAAACCTTTGTGGGAGTGTCTGTGATAGATGAGATAAGGTTAGAAACAAAACCTTTATGGGAGTGGAGTGTCTGTGATAGATGAGATAAGGTTAGAAACAAAACCTTTATGGTAGTGGCTGTGATAGATGAGATAAGGTTAGAAACAAAACCTTTATGGGAGTGTCTGTGATAGATGAGATGAGGTTAGAAACAATACCTTTATGGGAGTGTCTGTGATAGATGAGATAAGGTTAGAAACAAAATCTTTATGGGAGTGTCTGTGATAGATGAGATAAGGTTAGAAACAAAACCTTTATGGGAGTGTCTGTGATAGATGAGATAAGGTTAGAAACAAAACCTTTATGGGAGTGTCTCTGATAGATGAGATAAGGTTAGAAACAAAACCTTTATGGGAGTGTCTGTGATAGATGAGATAAGGTTAGAAACAAAACCTTCTTTATGGGAGTGTCTGTGATAGATGAGATAGGTTAGAAACAAAACCTTCTTTATGGGAGTGTCTGTGATAGATGAAATAAAGTTAGAAACGAAACATACTTTATGGGAGTGTCTGTGATACACGAGATAAGGTTAGATACAAAACCTTTATGGGATTGTCTGTGATACATGAGATAAGGTTAGAAACAAAACCTTTATGGGAGTGTCTGTGATAGATGAGATAAGGTTAGAAACAAAACCTTTATGGGAGTGTCTGTGATAGATGAGATAAGGTTAGAAACAAAACCTTTATGGGAGTGTCTGTGATAGATGAGATAAGGTTAGAAACAAAACCTTTATGGGAGTGTCTGTGATAGATGAGATAAGGTTAGAAACAAAACCTTTGTGGGAGTGTCTGTGATAGATGAGATAAGGTTAGAAACAAAATCTTTGTGGGAGTGTCTGTGATACATGAGATAAGGTTAGAAACAAAACCTTTATGGGAGTGTCTGTGATAGATGAGATAAGTTTAGAAACAAAACCTTCATGGGAGTGTCTGTGATAGATGAGATAAGGTTAGAAACAAAACCTTTATGGGAGTGTCTGTGATAGATGAGATAAGGTTAGAAACAAAACCTTTGTGGGAGTGTCTGAGATAGATAAGATAAGGTTAGAAACAAAACCTTTTTGGGAGTGTCTGTGATAGATGAGATAAGGTTAGAAACAAAACCTTTATGGGAGTGTCTGTGATAGATGAGACAAAGTTAGATAAGGTGAACTCATATTTTATCATGACAAAGTTTGTGCCGTTTCTTTCAGAAAAGAGACAACTTTTCAATATGTTACTTAATATAGAAAGGCGTCACAAGTAGATTACATATTTTTTGTTAAATAAATAAAAGCTACAACACAGAAAAGAACTTACTGTATGTGAAAGACACATTCCAGTATAACAGTCTTACCAAGTGCTACCGTCACATTGCCATTCCTATACACCAGGTAAGGCGGTCCTCGGATAACGTCTGTGAATTATACAAATTAAAACATAGCCAAATGTTTTCTTGTGTAAAAATACTTTCTTTTTACGTCTCATTAACTATAACTTATAACATAAACTGTGTGAGCATTGGCATTGGGGCTATAACTTATTACAAAGGATCGCTGTTTAAATTAGTGCTTTCAACATCAACACACATACTTTACAACTGGACTTTACAAGAAAATCGTTTGAAATTTTTGGTAACATTTTTACTATCTTCAGTATGGTCTTGAATTAAAGACCATATACTTAGTATTATTATTATTATTAATAATTATTATTATTATTATTATTATTATTATTATTATTATTATTATTATTATTATTATATTGTGGGGAATTTAGGGCGGTCGACCGCGGGGTTTAGGCGCCTAGGGGTCTGGTCAGAGAGTAGGTCCGAAATGTGACGTCGGATGTTATCTGGCTTGAAGGCGAAATCCATGCTTTGAAAACGAAAACTGACCAGGCGGGCAAATAATCTAGCCCAAGTGTCAGGTAGGGCAGATCGAGGTACTCGGCCGTAAGGTAGATGAAAGGAGGAAAAAAGGGGGGGGGTACTGACCATGACGGGGTACGTCAAACCCACCTACCCCCGTCTTATCTAAGGGGAGGTACTAGTTGATTGACAGTTGACTTTCGGACGGTTGGAGTTGGGGGGGGGGCGGAGCCTACACGTAGAGGAGGAACGCTTGGACTGATACTCAGACACACGTAGGAACACACACGACAGAGAGACGGGGATAAGCAGAGAGACTTATCTTATCTTAGATATACAGACGCTCCTTCTATGCAGAAGATAATTGCGTCCACAGACCATGAGAGATGATCTGATGATCTGTTGGCAAGTGATGCAGCGGTCACAGGCCACGGCTATAGGGGTTTCACGCATTACCCCAGCCTACCTATTGTCTAGTTAGGTACCCATTCGGATCTGGGTGACTCGGGGACTCCTAAGGCCCCAAAAACTAATCCTCGCCTTCGTGTGGATTCGAACTCAAGAGCATCGGTATGACAGCCGAGAGCGCTACCTCTCGACCACCACGTCCCACTGGTGACTGAGTTTAGGAGGAGTGAGTTTTAAGGTTCAGAAGTTAAGAAATTATACCTAAATTAACTGTGATTCTGTCTTGGAGTTAGTGATTAAATACTGAGAATTCAAGTGTGTGAAGTTAGAGTTGAGGAGTGAGAGTAGATAGAGAAAATAAACAGAAGAACGACCCTTGGATTTTCACTCACAATATTAAATACAAATTATCCATACATTAATACATGTACACTGTAAGTATATATTCAATTATAATACATCTTTTCATTTATGTAGAAACGCTTTAAATATAGATAGAATTATAATATATCCATACATTTATACATATAATTTTAATATAATGTAGTTAGTGTGGATGAGACTGCTCATTGAGCTACATTCATGGAAGTAAGAAAGGGCTTTGTAGATACATGGACCTGTCAGTAAATGTCCTATAGATGCATTACCCTGTCAGTAAATGTCCTGTAGTCAGTGCCCTGTCAGTAAATGTCCTGTAGATACATTGCTCTGTCAGTAATTGTCCTGTAGTCAGTGCCCTGTCAGTAAATGTCCTATAGATGCATTGCCCTGTCAGTAAATGTCCTATAGAGGCATTGCCCTGTCAGTTCATGTCCTTTTGTCGGCGTCCTGTCAGTACATGTACTATAGAAGCATTGCCCTGTCAGTAAATGTCGTGTAGAGTCAGTGTCCTGTCAGTAAATGCCCTGTAGATTCAGTGTCCTGTCAGTAAATGTCCTGTAGATTCAGTGTCCTGTCAGTAAATGTCCTATAGATGCATTGCCCTGTCAGTAAATGTCCTGTAGTCAGTGCCGTCAGTAAATGTCGTGTAGAGTCAGTGTCCTGTCAGTAAATGTCCTGTAGATTCAGTGTCCTGTCAGTAAATGTCCTGTAGTCAGTGCCCTGTCAGTAAATGTCCTGTAGTCAGTGCCCTGTCAGTAAATGTCCTGTAGTCAGTGCCCTGTCAGTAAATGTCCTGTAGATTCATTGTCCTGTCCGTAAATGTCCTGTAGATTCAGTGTCCTGTCAGTAAATGTCCTGTAGTCAGTGCCCTGTCAGTAAATGTCCTGTAGAGTCAGTGCCCTGTCAGTAAATGTCCTGTAGATTCAGTGTCATCTCCTTAAATGTTCTTTAGATACAGTCTTGTAGATTAAGGGCTTTGTTTGGATCCGTGGCTTAAACTAAATACTTGTTTGTATCTTACTGTCTCTGTCGTATTCCTGAATTATAGCAGAAACGGAGCTTCCATATTGGCCGCCTCCCATCTTCTCACTGTACACGTAGCATACATAATACTTCGTTCTGCCTATGCCCGCGTCACTGAATTTAATCGGTGTAAAGTGAAGAGCTCCTGAAATGTAAGATTACAATTTATTTTATAATGAAATGATTTATCATAGAAACTTGGGTTCATTTAATAATAGAATCTTTGCAATTTAAGCAGCAGCTGGTTCTCCATACTAATACGCCCAGGCTTTATCTTTACAGGAGAGGACACTCCAGCATCGCCGCAAGGTGTGAACGCAACACGGGAAGCAGCAGTTTACCGGTTATAAGCCACAGCTCAATTGGCGAAGAGCTAGGCGCCAGGAGTTGTTTCTGACGGTGGGAGATATCACCTTGTCTCAATGGAATACTACCGCCCGCCTCAAGCTGGGCAGCCCCCAGCCAATAAGGTGCTATCCTGCCATGGCCTACCTGCTCCACTGGGTGCGTGGAACTCAGAGGAACATCTCAACAAGTAGGCCAAAAAATCATGCACCTAGATATAAAAAACAAAAGATAAGAAGACTCCAGCTCTTCGTCTAGCAAGCTGGAACGTTATGACTATGTGTCCAGGCATTACTTCTGACTTGCAGCTCGTCAATGATGCCAGGAAGACAGCCATCATCGACAGAAAGCTTGGCAGACTAAAGAAGCTTGGCAGAGTAAACATCGACATTGCCTGCCTGCAGGAGACCAGAACAAGACTACATTTTCTTCTGGCAGGGTGGAACAATGGATACACCAAGGCAACATGGGTTTGGTTTTGCCATTATAATTGAATTCTACTCCTCTATAGAACCCCCAACTAAGGACACTAACAGAATACTAACCATACGTCTATCAACATCCTCAGGATTAGCCTACATCATCAGTACTTATGCTCGAACCATATTCTCAAGCTCAGAAGCGAAATACCAGTTCTATGAAGATCTTAATCAAACATTAGCCAGTATACCAACCAACGAAGTAATCTACCTTCTTAGTGACTTCAATGCAAGAGTTGGAAGTGATCAAATGGCCTGGCCAACTTGCCTCGGTTGTTTTGGAAGAGACAAGCTAAATGAAAATGGGCAGAGATTACATGGAATGGACTATGTGTCACAAATACCTTCTTCAATTGCAAAGCAATCCACCAAGTGTTGTGGAGGTATCCCCGCTCTAAACACTGGCACCAATTAGATCTCATTATCACAAGACGCACAGAACTGGCCAATGTCCTCCTCACACGCAGCTACCAAAGTGCAGACTGTGACAAAGATCACTCCTTATTGGCTAGCAAGGTAAGGTTACTTCCATAGAAATTATACCGCTACAAACCACAAATCGGAATCTGTTCAACCAAGAATCCCGAGAGAGCAGCAGAATGCATTCGAAGACTACAGGAAGCTCTTGTACAAATACCACCAGTAGAGACTATTGAATCCAAATGGTCACATCTGCGGGACACCCTATATGGCTCAGCTATTGCGGAATTTGGAAAAAAGAAGGAAGCGCAAAAGTGCAGATTGGTTTTAGGCTCACTGGGAGGAAATGAAGCAAATCAGTGCTGCAAATAGAAATGCTCTGTTAGCCTATAAAGACAGGCCTTGCCCTGAAACTCTACATAACCCCAAGAGTGCCAAGAAAAATGTCCAGCAGGCAGCTCACAACTACGCTAACACATATTGGGTCAATCTAAGCTCATGCATACAGTCAGCTGCTGATAGAAGCGATACAAAGGCTATGTATGAGAACATAAAACAAGCAACTTTGACCTCCAAGACAGCATCGCTATTGTCAAAATCAGGGGAGCTTATCACTGATCGAGACCTACAACTCAAACTGTTGATTGAGCACTACTTGGAATTGTACGCAACAATAAACCATGTCTCAACTGCTGCCCTGGACGATATCCCGGACCTGCCGGTTATGGAAGAGCTTGATGCTCTACTCACCAGAGATGAGCTTATTAGAGCCATCGATTGCATAGCCTGTGGGAAAGCCACTGGCAGTGATGGAATTCTACCAGAAGCTCTCAAATGTGAAAGGAAGTTCTTTTATGCCTTTGTACGACCTCTTCACTCTGTGCTGGGAACAGAGACAGATACCACAGGAGTTGAAAGATGCCAACATCGTTACACTGTATAAGAATAAAGGAGACAAGAGTGACTGCAGTAACTTTTGTGGAATCTCTCTCCTCAGTATTGTTGGAAAGGCCTTCGCCCCAGTTGCATAAACACGCCTGCAAACCCTAGCATCGCGTTTACTCCCAGAATCACAATGTGGCTTTCGAGCCAGAAGATGGACTATCCACATGATCTTCTCTCTGCACCAACTGCAGGAGAAATGCAGGGAGAAACATATGACTCTATACATTGCATTCGTCGACCTAACTAAAGCTTTCGATCTTGTCAGCAGAAGTGGCCATTTCCAGATCTTAGTGAGTGAAAATAGGCTGCCCTAGACATCTGCACAACATTATCAAACAATGCCACGATGACATGCAGGGCACAGTGTCTTATAACGGTGCCACATCTGAAGCTTTCCCAGTAGTAGTGGAGTAAAGCAAGGCTGCGTGCTGGTACCTACTCTGTTTGCAATATTCTTTTCCATCTTACTCCAGTATGCCTTCAAAAACAACAGCAAGGGGATATATGATAAGAGCTGATGGGAGATTATTTAATATTTCCCGACTTAGAGCAAAGTCCAAAATAATAAAGATTTTAATAAAGATCTCGTTTAATCGGGAAAATTTAATCGATTACCAGCCCTAATATTTTTAAAAAAAATTTAATTAAAGATTTTTGAAAATTTTCAAACAAATCTCTTTTTAATATCGCAGCTAAATATGTATGATACTCAGCTAAATATGTATGACACTCAGCTAAATATGTATGACACTCAGCTAAATATGTATGACACTCAGCTAAATGTGTATGACACTCAGCTAAATATGTATGACACTCAGCTAAAT
>MUZC01001593.1:37932-49656 GCA_002072015.1 Radix auricularia
TGAATAAAGTCTGTGTAGCCTGAATAAAGTCTGTGTAGGTGTAAATAAAGTCTGTGTAGCTTGAGTAAAGTCTGTGTAGGTGTGAATAAAGTCTGTGTAGGTGTGAATAAAGACTGTGTAGACTGAATAAAGTCTGTGTAGGTGTGAATAAAGTCTCTGTAGGTGTGAATAAAGTCTGTGTAGCCTGAATAAAGTCTGTGTAGGTGTGAATAAAGTCTGTGTAGGTGTGAATAAAGACGTTGTAGCCTGAATAAAGTCTGTGTAGCCTGAATAAAGTCTATGTAGGTGTGAATAAAGTCTGTGTAAGCCTCAATAAAGTCTGTGTAGGTTTGAATTAATTCTGGTTAGGTGTGAATAAAAACTGTGTATGTCTGAATAAAGTCTGTGTAAGCCTGAATAAAGTCTGTGTTAGCCTGAATAAAGACTGTGTAGGTGTGAATAAAGTCTGTGTAGGTGTGAATAAAGTCTGTGTAGGTGTGAATAAAGTCTGTATATGCCTGAATAAAGTCTGTGTAGGTGTGAATAAAGACTGTGTAAGCCTGAATAAAGTCTATGTAGGTGTGAATAAAGACTGTGTCAGCCTGAATAAAGTCTATGTAGGTGTGAATAAAGACTGTGTAAGCCTGAATAAAGTCTGTGTAGGTGTGAATAAAGTCTGTGTAGGTGTGAATAAAGTCTGTGTAGGTGTGAATAAAGTCTGTGTAGGTGTGAATAAAGTCTGTGTAGGTGTGAATAAAGTCTGTGTAGGATTGAATAAAGTCTGTGTAGGTGTGAATAAAGTCTATGTAGGTGTGAATAAAGTCTGTGTAGGTGTGAATAAAGTCTGTGTAGGTGTGAATAAAGTCTGTGTAGGTATGAATAAAGTCTTGTATTGGTGAATAAAGTCTGTGTAGGTGTGAATAAAGTCTATGTAGCCTGAATAAAGTCTGTGTAAGCCTGAACAAAAACTGTGTAGGTGTGATTAAAGTCTGTGTAAGCCTGAATAAAGTCTGTGTTAGCCTGAATAAAGACTGTGTAGGTGTGAATAAAGTCTGTGTAGGTGTGAATAAAGTCTGTGTAGGTGTGAATAAAGTCTGCATAATCCTGAATAAAGTCTGTGTATGTGTGAATAAAGTCTGTGTGAGCCTGAATAAAGTCTGTGTAGGTGTGAATAAAGTCTGTTTAAGCCTGAATAAAGACTGTGTAGGTGTGAATAAATTCTGTGTAGGTGTGAATAAAGTCTTTTTAAGCCTTAATAAAGTCTGTGTAGGTGTGAATAAAGTCTGTGTGAGCCTGAATAAAGTATGTGTAGATGTGAATAAAATCTGTGTAGGTGCGAATAAAGTCTGTGTAGGTGTGAATAAATTATGTGTAGGGGTGAGTAAAGTCTGTGTAGGTGTGAATAAAGTTTTTATAGGTGTGAATAAAGTCTGTGTAGGTGTGAATAAAGTCTGTGTTTGTGTGAAAAAAGTCTGGTTACGTGTGAATAAAGTCTGTGTTTATGTGAATAAAGTCTGTGTAGGTTTGAATTAAGTCTGGTTAGGTGTGAATAAAAACTGTGTAGGTCTGAATAAAGTCTGTGTAGGTGTGAATAAAGCCTGTGTAGGTGTGAATAAAGTCTTTGTAGGTTTGAATAAAGTCTTTTAGATGTGAATAAAGTCTTTGTAGATGTGAATAAAGTTTGTGTAGGTGTGAATAAAGTCTGTGTAGGTGTGAATAAAGTATGTGTAGGTGTCAATAAAGTCTGTGTAGGTATGAATAAAGTCTATGAAGGTGTAAATAAAGTCTGTGTAGGTGTGAATAAAGTCTACGTAGGTGTAAATAAAGTCTGTGTAGGTGTGAATAAAGTCTGTGTAGATTTGAATAAAGTCTTTGTAGATGTGAATAAAGTATGTGTAGGTTTGAATAAAGTCTTTGTAGATGTGAATAAAGTCTGTGTAGGTGTGAATAAAGTCTAGGCAGGTGTGAATAAAGTCTATGTAGGTTTGAACAAAGTCTGTTTAAGCCTAAATAAAGTCTGTGTAGGTGTGAATAAAGTCTAGGTAGGTGTGAATAAAGTCTATGTAGGTTTGGATAAAGTCTGATTAAGCCTGAATAAAGTCTGTGTAGGTGTGAATAAAGTCTATGTAGGTGTGAATAAAGTATGTGTAGGCGTGAATAAAGTCTGTGTAGGTGTGAATAAAGTATGTGTATGTGTAAATAAAGTCTGGTTAGGTGTGAATAAAGTCTGTGTAGGTATGAATAAAGTCTGTGTAGGTGTGAATAAAGTCTTTGTAGGTGTGAATAAAGTCTGTGTAGGTGTGAATAAAGTCTGTGTACGTTTGAATAAAGTCTGTGTAGGTGTGAACAAAGTCTGTGTAGGTTTGAATAAAGTCTGTGTAGGTGTGAATAAAGTCTGTGTAGGTGTGAATAAAGTCTTTGTAGATGTGAATAAAGTATGTGTAGGTGTGAATAAAGTCTGTGTAGGTTTTAATAAAGTCTGTTTAAGCCTGAATAAAGTCTCTGTAGGTGTGAATAAAGTCTGTGTAAGTGTGAAAAAAGTCTGTGTAGGTGTGAATAATGTCTGGTTAGGTGTGAATAAAGTCTGTGTAGGTGTGAATTAAGTCTGTGTAGGTGTGAATAAAGTCTGTGTAGGTGTGATAATGTCTGTGTATGTCTGAATACAGTCTGTGTAGGTTTGAATAAAGTCTAGGTAGTTTTGAATAAAGTCTGTGTAGGTGTGAATAAAGTCTGTGTAGGTGTGAATAAAGTCTGTGTAGGTCTGAATAAGATCTGTGTAAGCCTGAATAAAGTCTGTGTAGGTCTGAATTAAGTCTGTGTAGGTCTGAATAAAGTCTGTGTAGGTGTGAATAAAGTCTGTGTAAGCCTGAATTAAGTCTGTGTAGGTCTTAATAAAGTCTGTGTAGGTCTGAATAAAGTCTGTGTAGGTATGAATAAAGTCTGTGTAGATGTGAATAAAGTCTGTGTATGTCTGAATAAAGTCTGTGTAGGTGTGATAAAAGTCTGTGTAGGTGTGAATAAAGTCTGTGTAGGTCTGAATAAAGTCTGTGTAGGTGTGAATAAAGTCTTTGTAAGCCTGAAAAAAGTCTGTGTAGGTGTGAATAAAGTATGTGTATGTCTGAATAAAATCTGTGTAGGTGTTAATTAAAGTATGTGTAGGTGTGAATAAAGTCTGTGTAGGCGTGAATAAAGTCTGTGTAGGTGTGAATAAAGTCTGTGTAGGTGTGAATTAAATCTGTGTAGGTGTGAATAAAGTCTGTGTAGGTTTGAATAAAGTCTGTGTAGGTGTGAATAAAGTCTGAGTAGATATGAATAAAGTCTTTGTAGCTGTGAATAAAGTCTGTGTAGGTGTGAATAAAGTCTGTGTAGGTGTGAATAAAGTCTGTGTAAGTGTGAATTAAGTCTTTGTAGGTGTGAATAAAGTATGTGTAGGTGTAAAAATGTCTGTGTATGTCTGAATAAAGTCTGTGTAGGTGTGAATAAAGTATGTGTAGGTGTGAATAAAGTCTGTGTAGATGTGAATAAAGTCTTTGTAGGTGTGAATAATGTCTGTGTAGGTGTGATAATGTCTGTGTATGTCTAAATAAAGTCTGTGTAGGTGTGAATAAAGTCTGTGTAGGTGTGAATAAAGTCTGTGTGGGTGTGAATAAAGTATGTGTAGGTGTGAATAAAGTTTGTGTAGGTTTGAATAAAGTTTGTATAGGTGTGATAATGTCTGTGTATGTCTGAATAAAGTCTTTGAAGGTGTGAATAAAGTCTGTGTAGGTGTGAATAAAGTCTGTGTAGGTGTGAATAAAGTCTGTGTAAGCCTGATTAAAGTCTGTCTAGGTGTAAATTAAGTCTGTGTAGGTCTGAATAAAGTCTGTGTAAGCCTGAAAAAAGTTTGTGTATGTGTGAATTAAGTCTGTGTAGGTCTGAATAAAGTCTGTGTAAGCCTGAAAAAAGTCTGTGTAGGTGTGACTAAAGTCTCTGTGGGTGTGAATAAAGTCTGTGTAGGTGTGAATAAAGTTTGTGTAGGTTTGAATAAAGTCTGTATAGGTGTGAATAAAGTCTGTGTAGTTGTGAATTAAGTCTTTGTAGGTGTGAATAAAGTCTGTGTAGGTGTGAATAAAGTTTGTGTAGGTTTGAATAAAGTCTGTATAGGTCTGAATAAAGTCTGTGTAGGTGTGAATAAAGTCTGTGTAAGCCTGAATAAAGTATGTGTAGGTGTGAATTAAGTCTGCGTAGGTCTGAATAAAGTCTGTGTAAGCCTGGATAAAGACTGTGTAGGTGTGAATAAAGTATGTGTAGGTCTGAATAAAGTCTGTGAAAGCCTGAATAAAGACTGTGTAGGTGTGAATAAAGTCTTTGTAGGTGTGAATAAAGTCTGTGTAGGTTTGAATAAAGTCTGTGTAGGTGTGAATAAAGTATGTGTAGCCTGAATAAAGTCTGTTTAGGTGTGAATAAAGCCTGTGTAGTTGTGAATAAAGTCTTTGTAGGTGTGAATAAAGTCTGTATTGGTGTGAATAAAGTATTTGTAAGCCTGAATAAAGTCTGTGTAGGTGTGAATAAAGTCTTTGTAAGCCTGAATAAAGTCTGTGTAGGTTTGGATAAAGTCTGTGTAGGTGTGAATAAAGTCTGGGTAGGTTTGAATAAAGTCTGTGTAAACCTGAATAAAGTCTGTTTAAGTGTGAATAAAGCCTGTGTAGGTGTGAATAAAGTCTTTGTAGGTGTGAATAAAGTCTGGGTAGGTTTGAATAAAGTCTGTGTAAACCTGAATAAAGTCTGTGTCGGTGTGAATAAAGTCTGTGTAGGTGTGAATAAAGTCTGAGTAGGTGTGAATAAAGTCTGTGTAAGCCTGAATAAAGTCTGATTAAGTCAGAATAAAGTCTGTGTAGGTCTGAATAAAGTCTGTGTAGGATTGAATAAATTCTGTGTAAGCCTGAATAAAGTATGTGCAGGTGTGAATTAAGTCTGTGGAAGCATGAATAAAGACTGTGTTGGTGTGAATAAAGTATGTGTAGGTGTGAATAAAGTCTGTGTAGGTTTGAATAAAGTCTGTGTAGGTGCGAATAAAGTCAGTGTAGGTGCGAATAAAGTCTGTGTAGGTGCGAATAAAGTCTGTGCGGGTGTGAATAAAGTCTGTGTAGGTGTGAATAAAGTTTGTGTAGATGTGAATAAAGTCCTGGTAAGCCTGAATAAAGTATGTGTAGGTGTGAATTAAGTCTGCGTAGGTCTGAATAAAGTCTGTGTAAGCCTGAATAAAGACTGTGTAGGTGTGAATAAAGTATGTGTAGGTCTGAATAAAGTCTGTGAAAGCCTGAATAAAGACTGTGTAGGTATGAATAAAGTCTTTGTAGGTGTGAATAAAGTATGTGTAGGTTTGAATAAAGTCTGTGTAGATGTGAATAAAGTCTGTGTAGGTTTGAATAAAGTCTGTGTAGGTGTGAATAAAGTCTGTGTAGGTGCGAATAAAGTCTGTGTGTGTGTGAATAAAGTCTTTGTAGGTTTGAATAAAGTCTGTGTAGGTGTGAATAAAGTCTGTGTAGGTGCGAATAAAGTCTGTGTAGGTGTGATTTAAGTCTGTGTAGGTGCGAATAAAGTCTGTGTGGGTGTGAATAAAGTCTGTGTAGGTGTGAATAAAGTCTGTGTAGGTTTAAATAAAGTCTGTGTAGGTGCGAATAAAGTCTGTGTAGGTGCGAATAAAGTCTGTGTAGGTGCGAATAAAGTCTGTGTGGGTGTGAATAAAGTCTGTGTAGGTGTGAATAAAGTCTGTGTAGGTGTAAATAAAGTCTGTGTAGGTGCGAATAAAGTCTGTGTAGGTGCGAATAAAGTCTGTGCGGGTGTGAATAAAGTCTGTGTTGGTGTGAATAAAGTCTGTGTAGATATGAATAAAGTCTGTGTAAGCCTGAATAAAGTATGTGTAGGTGTGAATTAAGTCTGCGTAGGTCTGAATAAAGTCTGTGTAAGCCTAAATAAAGACTGTGTAGGTGTGAATAAAGTATGTGTAGGTCTGAATAAAGTCTGTGAAAGCCTAAATAAAGACTGTGTAGGTGTGAATAAAGTCTTTGTAGGTGTGAATAAAGTCTGTGTAGGTTTGAATAAAGTCTGTGTAGATGTGAATAAAGTCTGTGTAGGTTTGAATAAAGTCTGTGTAGGTGTGAATAAAGTCTGTGTAGGTGCGAATAAAGTCTGTGTAGGTGTGAATAAAGACTGTGTAGGTTTGAATAAAGTCTGTGTAGATGTGAATAAAGTCTTTGTAGGTTTGAATAAAGTCTGTGTAGGTGTGAATAAAGTCTGTGTAGGTGCGAATAAAGTCTGTGTAGGTGTGAATAAAGTCTGTGTAGGTGCGAATAAAGTCTGTGTGGGTGTGAATAAAGTCTGTGTAGGTGTGAATAAAGTCTGTGTAGGTGCGAATAAAGTCTGTGTAGGTGCCAATAAAGTCTGTGCGGGTGTGAATAAAGTCTGTGTAGGTGTGAATAAAGTCTGTGTAGATGTAAATAAAGTCTGTGTAAAACTGAATAAACTATGTGTAGGTGTGAATTAAGTCTGCGTAGGTCTGAATAAAGTCTGTGTAAGCCTGAATAAAGAATGTGTAGGTGTGAATAAAGTATGTGTAGGTCTGAATAAAGTCTGTGAAAGCCTGAATAAAGACTGTATAGGTGTGAATAAAGTCTTTGTAGGTGTGAATAAAGTCTGTGTAGGTTTGAATAAAGTCTGTGTAGGTGTGAATAAAGTATGTGTAGGGGTGAATAAAGTATGTGTAGGTGTGAATAAAGTCTGTGTAGGTGTGAATAAAAACTGTGTAGGTGTGAATAAAGTCTTTGTAGGTGTGAATAAAGTCTGTGTAGGTGTGAAAAAAGTCTGTGTAGGTGTAAATAAAAACTGTGCAGGTGTGAATAAAGTCTGTGTAGGTGTGAATAAAGTCTGTGTAGGTGTGAATAAAGTCTGTGTAGGTGTGAATAATGTCTGTGTAGCCTGAAAAAAGTCTGTGTAGGTGTGAATAAAGTCTGTGTAGGTGTGAATAAAGTCTTTGTAGGGGTGAATAAAGTCTGTGTAGGTGTGAATAAAGTCTGTGTATGTGTGAATAAAGTCTGTGTAGGTGTGAAAAAAGTATGTGTAGGTGTGAATAAAGTCTGTGTAGGTCTGAATAAAGTCTGTGTAGGTCTGAATAAAGTCTGTGTAAGCCTGAACAAAAACTGTGTAGGTGTGAATAAAGTCTGTGTAAGCCTGAATAAAGTCTGTGTTAGCCTGAATAAAGACTGTGTAGGTGTGAATAAAGTCTGTGTAGGTGTGAATAAAGTCGGTGTATGTGTGAATAAAGTCTGTTTAAGCCTGAATAAAGACTGTGTAGGTGTGAATAAATTCAGTGTAGGTGTGAATAAAGTCTTTTTAAGCCTTAATAAAGTCTGTGTAGGTGTGAATAAAGTCTGTGTGAGCCTGAATAAAGTATGTGTAGATGTGAATAACATCTGTGTAGGTGTGAATAAAGTCTGTGTAGGTGTGAATAAATTATGTGTAGGGGTGAGTAAAGTCTGTGTAGGTGTGAATAAAGTCTGTGTAGGTCTGAATTAAGTCTGTGTAGGTCTGAATAAAGTCTGTGCGGGTGTGAGTAAAGTCTGTGTAGGTGTGAATAAAGTCTGTGTATATGTGAATAAAGTCTGTGTAGGTTTGAATTAAGTCTGGTTAGGTGTGAATAAAGTCTGTGTAGGTCTGAATAAAGTCTGTGTAGGTGTTAATAAAGTCTGTGTAGGTGTGAATAAAGTCTGTGTAGGTCTGAATTAAGTCTGTGTAGGTCTGAATAAAGTCTGTGCGGGTGTGAGTAAAGTCTGTGTAGGTGTGAATAAAGTCTGTGTAGGTGTGAATAAAGTATGTGTAGGTGTCAATAAAGTCTGTGTAGGTATGAATAAAGTCTATGTAGGTGTAAATAAAGTCTGTGTAGGTGTGAATAAAGTCTACGTAGGTGTGAATAAAGTCTGTGTAGGTGTGAATAAAGTCTGTGTAGATTTGAATAAAGTCTTTTTAGATGTGAATAAAGTCTTTGTAAGCCTGAAAAAAGTCTGTGTAGGTGTGAATAAAGTATGTGTATGTGTGAATAAAGTCTGTATAGGTGTAAATAAAGTCTGTGTAGGTGTGAATCATGTCTGTGTAGGTGTGATAATGTCTGTGTATGTCTGAATAAAATCTGTGTAGGTGTGAATAAAGTATGTGTAGGTGAGAATAAAGTCTGTGTAGGCGTGAATAAAGTCTGTGTAGGTGTGAATAAAGTCTGTGTAGGTGTGAATAAAATCTGTGTAGGTGTGAATAAAGTCTGTGTAGGTGTGAATAAAGTCTGTGTAGGTGTGAATAAAGTCTGTGTAGATGTGAATAAAGTCTTTGTAGCTGTGAATAAAGTCTGTGTAGATGTGAATAAAGTCTGTGTAGGTGTGAATAAAGTCTGTGTAGATGTGAATTAAGTCTTTGTAGGTGTGAATAAAGTATGTGTAGGTGTAAAAATGTCTGTGTATGTCTGAATAAAGTCTGTGTGGGTGTGAATAAAGTATGTGTAGGTTTGAATAAAGTCTGTGTAGGTGTGAATAAAGTCTGTGTAGGTGTGAATAATGTCTGTGTAAGTGTGATAATGTCTGTGTATGTGTAAATAAAGTCTGTGTAGGTGTGAATAAAGTCTGTGTAGGTGTGAATAAAGTCTGTGTAAGCCTGAATAAAGTCTGTGTAGGTGTAAATTAAGTCTGTGTAGGTCTGAATAAAGTCTGTGTAAGCCTGAAAAAAGTTTGTGTATGTGTGAATTAAGTCTGTGTAGGTCTGAATAAAGTCTGTGTAAGCCTGAAAAAAGTCTGTGTAGGTGTGAATAAAGTCTGTGTAAGTCTGAATAAAAACTGAATAGGTGTGAATAAAGTCTGTGTAGGTGTGAATAAAGTCTGTGTGGGTGTGAATAAAGTCTGTGTAGATGTGAATAAAGTTTGTGTAGGTTTGAATAAAGACTGTATAGGTGTGATAATGTCTGTGTATGTCTGAATAAAGTCTGTATAGGTCTGAATAAAGTCTGTGTAGTTGTGAATTAAGTCTTTATAGGTGTGAATAAAGTCTGTGTAAGCCTGAAAAAAGTCTGTGTAGGTCTGAATAAAGTCTGTGTAAGCCTGAATAAAGTATGTGTAATTGTGAATTAAGTCTGCGTAGGTCTGAATAAAGTCTGTGTAAGCCTAAATAAAGACTGTGTAGGTGTGAATAAAGTCTTTGTAGATGTGAATAAAGTCTGTGTAGGTTTGAATAAAGTCTGTGTTGGTGTGAAAAAAGTATGTGTAGCCTGAATAAAGTCTGTTTAGGTGTGAATAAAGCCTGTGTAGTTGTGAATAAAGTCTTTGTAGTTGTGAATTAAGTCTGTATTGGTGTGAATAAAGTATTTGTAAGCCTGAATAAATTCTGTGTAGGTGTGAATAAAGTCTTTGTCAGCCTGAATAAAGTCTGTGTAGGTTTGGATAAAGTCTGTGTAGGTGTGAATAAAGTCTGGGTAGGTTTGAATAAAGTCTGTGTAAACCTGAATAAAGTCTGTTTAGGTGTGAAAAAAGCCTGTGTAGGTGTGAATAAAGTCTTTGTAGGTGTGAATAAAGTCTGGGTAGGTTTGAATAAAGTCTGTGTAAACCTGAATAAAGTCTGTGTAAGCCTGAATAAAGTATGTGCGGGTGTGAATTAAGTCTGTGTAGGTCTGAATAAAGTCTGTGTAAGCATGAATAAAGACTGTGTTGGTGTGAATAAAGTATGTGTAGGTGTGAATAAAGTCTGTGTAGGTTTGAATAAAGTCTGTGTAGGTGTGAATAAAGTATGTGTAGCCTGAATAAAGTCTGTGTAGGTGTGAATAAAGTCTGTGTATGTGTGAATAAAGTCTTTGTACGTGTGAATAAAGTCTGTATAGGTGTGAATAAAGTCTTTGTAAGTCTGAATAAAGTCTGTGTAGGTGTGAATAAAGTCTTTGTAAGCCTGAATAAAGTCTGTGTAGGTGTGAATAAAGACTGTGTAGGTGTGAATAAATTCTGTGTGGGTGTGAATAAAGTCTGTGTAGGTGTGAATAAAGAATTTGTAAGCCTGAATAAAGTCTGTGTAGGTGTGAATAAAGACTGTGTAGGTGTGAATAAAGTCTGTGTAGATGTGAATAAAGTCTGTGTAGGTGCGAATAAAGTCTATCCTGAATAAAGTCTGTGTAGGTGTGAATAAAGTCTGTGTAGGTGTGAATAAAGTCTATGCAGGTGTGAATAAAGTCTTTTTAGACCTGAAAAAAGTCTGTTTAGACCTGAATAAAGTATGTTTAGACCTGAATAAAGTCTGTTTAGGTGTGACTAAACTCTGTGTCGGTCTAAATAAAGTCCGTGTAGGTGTGAATAAAGTATGTGTAGGTGTGAGTAATGTCTGTGTAGGTGTGAATAAAGTCTGTGTAGGTGTGAATAAAGTCTGTGTAGATGTGAATAAAATCTGTGTAGGTGTGAATAAAGTCTGTGTAGGTGTGAATAAAGTCTGTGTAGATGTGAATAAAGTCTGTGTAGGTGTAAATAAAGTCTGTGTAGGTGTGAATAAAGTCTGTGTAGGTGTGAATAAAGTATGTGTAGGTGTGAATAAAGTCTGTGTAGGTGTGAATAAAGTCTGTGTAGATGTGAATAAAATCTGTGTGGGTGTGAATAAAGTCTGTGTAGGAGTGAATAAAGTCTGTGTAGGTGTGAATAAAATATGTGTAGGTGTGAATAAAGTCTGTGTAGGTGTGAATAATGTCTGTGTAGGTTTGATAATGTCAGTGTAGGTGGGAATAAAGTCTGTGTATGTGTGATAATGTATGTGTAGGTGCGAATAATGTCATTGTAGGTGTGATAATGTCTGTGTAGGTGTGAATAAAGTCTGTGTAGGTGGGAATAAAGTCTGGTTAGGTGTGAATAAAGTATGTGTGAGCCTGAATAAAGTCTGTGTAGGTGTGAATAAAGTCTGGTTAGGTGTGAATAAAGTCTGTTTGAGCCTGAATAAAGTCTGTGTAGGTGTGAATAAAGTCTGTGTAGGTGTGAATAAAGTCTGTGTAGGTCTGAAATAAGTCTGTGTATGTCTGAATAAAGTCTGTGTAGGTCTGAAATAAGTCTGTGTAGGTCTGAATAAAGTCTGTGTAGGTCTGAATTAAGTCTGTGTAGGTCTGAAATAAGTCTGTGTAGGTCTGAATAAAGTCTGTTTAGGTCTGAATTAAGTCTGTGTAGGTCTGAATAAAGTCTGTGTATGTGTGAATAAAGTCTGTGTAGGTCTGAAAAAAGTCTGTGTAGGTCTGAAATAAGTCTGTGTAGGTCTGAATAAAGTCTGTGTAGGTCTGAATTAAGTCTGTGTAGGTGTGAATAAAGTCTGTGTAGGTGTGAATAAAGTCTGTGTAAGCCTGAATAAAGGCTGTGTAGGTCTGAATAAAGTCTGTGTAGGTGTTTATAGAGTCTGTGTAGGTGTGAATAAAGTCTGTGTAGGTCTGAAATAAGTCTTGTAGGTTTGAATAAAGTCAAGGTAGGTGTGAATAAAGTCTGGTTAGGTGTGAATAAAGTCTGGTTAGGTGTGAATAAAGTCTGTGTAGGTGTGAATAAAGTCTGTGTAGGTTTGAATAAAGTCTAGGTAGATGTGAATAAAGTTTAGGTAGGTTTGAATAAAGTGTAGGTAGGTGTGAATAAAGTCTAGGTAGGTGTGAATAAAGTCTGGTTAGGTGTGAATAAAGTCTGTGTAGGTGTGAATAAAGTCTGTGTAGGGGTGAATAAAGTCTGT
>MUZC01001594.1:10654-13154 GCA_002072015.1 Radix auricularia
CCCCCCCCCCCCCCGCCAAAGTACGTCACACTTTGGAACAAAATTATTTTTTTTTAAATTAGCAAAATAATTAAAATATATTATAGAACACCGTAACGTCACACATGACCGCACCCCCTCACCCTGTCACTCTTTCTTATACACCCTCCTCCCTCTGGAGTGTGACATAATTTATGGGCGGCCCCTATGGTCATGTTTTATCTTCCTTCCGTAAGAACTAGTTCGACAGTTGATTTTTGAACTCTGTTGTTTTTCAATGTATTGTTTTTTGAAAATCTGATGGAGATAACTTAGAAACACTCAGGCGAATGAGAACAAGAGCACAGTCTAGAATGCACTGTTAAGCAGTGGCGTAGCTAGAGCTTTTTCCGCCCTTTTAGGGGCCGACCATAAATGACGTCAGGCACCGTGGGGGGGGGGGAGAACACACATATTTCGTCATTCAAAGGGCGCAACTTAAAATAAAAGTTCCACTTAAATATATGCTTACGGACACTTTATTCAATGAAGTTTTACGTGGTTTCACGCGTGTTACCATATTAGAGTGCAGTCTTAAACTAAAAACATATTTAAATGAACAAAAAAAATTTTAACACGCTCATTTTCAAATAGAAAATACCGCTTGATTGGGGGGGGGGGGGACTTTGTCACTTCACATTTAGGAAGGGGTCTAAGTTTTCGTTTCATGACACCGTGTGACGAGGGGGGCAGGGGGTGAAAAATCAGCCGAAATCACCTGACGTCATTTATGGACGGCCGCTCAAGTCAATCATACTATGGTTTTTATAAATTCATAAACTTGAATAAATAATTGTTATTGAAACATTAAATATATTCCAAATTGTACGCCCAAAAAGCATTAACAATTAATATGCTTTTACTTTTTATTTATAAATATATGATTTTTTAATAAAAAGAAATTGTATACATCAGTATATAAACATATTTTTTATCATCTATACATTTACTTACTTATCTAACTGTCATAGTAGAAAAATAGTGTGTTATGTTAAAAAAAATATTTGTAATATCTTGATCTATTGACATATTGCACGATTTTGTAGTCTTTAATCACTTATTGTAGAGCGAATATAATTTTTTATCAACTTCAGTTTGGAGAAGCTCCTTTCACAACTATATACACTGATTGCAATTGTTGAAAAAATGCTAGGCAAAATTATAATTTTGGGTAAAGAATTTTCCAATATTTACTGTTGAATATATTTAAATAGATAAAGGGAGGACCCCCCCCAGCCGTTTTTTTAACATAATGCCTCTTCTTGTAGTGTAAGTACAGCCAGGGCTGGTCTTAGGCTCCTGCAACCTCTGCGGTCGCAGAGGGCCCCGCGCTTTCATAGGCCCAACCTTTCTTAATTTTCACTTAATATCCTTATTAATACCTCATCCCTCTCAAAACTGGGGCACACTCACTCCTTTTCGCATACTAAGCTGCATAGGGCCCCGCAATAGCTAAGACAGCCCCCGTGTCTTGCAATAAAATCCTGGATCCATTCTCTTTCAATCTCGAACTATTCTTTATCAATGGAAGTAAATAAATTTATTTGATATTCAAATTCTCCATTTAGTAGGCTAGATGTTTTTATTCACGAATATTTTCTTGCAAGGGCATGTAACCCACCACCGCGTTGTTTTCTTTTCTTTATAATAATATCTATGGATAAAAACATTTCTCGTCGTACTTCTTGCTCTAGAGATAGAAACACGTCTTCTGAATTTTACCCACTCATATTTTTCTCCTTCTAACTTGGTGTCTATCTAATTCCCTTCAACTCTTTGTGACAGCTTTCTATATCAGCACAAATCTTTGCTCCATCAAAATGGCTTTGCATAGTTTACATTAATTTAAAAAAGACGGGTTCCCATAAATTGATATATCATAGAAAAGAAAAAGATTGCATTGAAAAGAATAAAATTTCAGGATCTGATCTCGTTTTACTAGTAACTTGATTTGTCAATTTTTCCAAAACTTGAAATTTCTAAGTATATTTTTCGGAATTATTTCTGTTATTGTAGTGTTTTTTAACGGAAAATTGAATAACCGTTCATTTTCAATAAATAACCTTATTTTAATGAAAAACACAAGCTGTATGTGCTACTTTAATGCAATAAAAATAAAGTAAATTAAATTGTTAATAAGTTATCTTAGAAGAATTTTATGAAACCTTAAACAGTAATATAATTTACTACTTGCAAGTTAAACACAATATTCGAACTACCATGTCATGTAGGTACTGGTACTTGTAAGCGCATCATTCTGCGAATGTCGAAATTCCACGCTAAAACTGTCGTGGTGATATTAATAGTAGATCTACATATTTTCGGACCAGCAGTGATGTGTTGCTGTTTTTTGTGCAGTTTTTAGCGCATTTTCGAGAAGTCGAATGCGCTATTGCACCCGTTTTGTCCGTCCGTCCGTCCGTCTGTCATCACCCTAGATCTCAGCATCCATAAGTCCTAGACCCATGATGTATATATGTTT
>MUZC01001594.1:18154-51557 GCA_002072015.1 Radix auricularia
TAGTAATTGACTTCAATTCAACGACATTTTGAATGTTTACTACCTTTTCTTGCAATCTGATTGGTCGGTGGGGTCAGAGGTCAGACAGCTTGCAACTTCTTGTCCAGCATGGTTGGACCATGTAGAGAATTAATTATATATATAGATAGATTGTTTGGCGTTTGTTTCAACCGGATAGATGTTATATCATGTTTGGCGAGAACTCGACAAAAGTACTGATATTTTTTCGTTTTTAATTTTTTAAAAAAATATTTTCTATGAAATCCATTTAGTTATTTTCTTTAAGTCCGTGCACATCCTAGGGACCTCTTTAACGGGTGGCGTACCAATGGTCACGGGTTCGAATCCCTGTGACGGCAAGGATTTGTTCCCAAGGCCTAGGACGTTCCTGAGTCCAACCAGCTCCGAATGGGTACCTAACATTTGTTAGGGAAATAAAGGCTGCTGTGTAATTTGTGGAACCCACATAGTCGTTGCCTATGAACGCTGCATCACTTACCAACAGACCAGCATGATTTGTGGACGCAACAATAGAAGGAGTGTCTGTATAGATAAGATAAGAAGACAATATCCGAACCCTCTATCAGAAGGAGTTGCTGTTGAAAGCTTGTAAAGACAGGCCGGAAATTTCAAATATATAAAGCACTTTGTCCCAATGGAAATTGCGTTAAAAATATAGACTCTGCAAATTATACATGACTAGTATAGACACAGTCTTCAACAAATTGATCCTCCTTGATTTGCCCATCGCAAACTTGTCAATCTTGTTGTCAAAATTAATACTCTCAAGAGTTCCTCTTTCGATGCTAAGCAGTCCAAGATCACTGAGATGATCTTGATCCATTGAAGCACGTAATTAAGACAAAATAAGCTTCAGTTTGCTGAAGGACCGCTCACGACTTACAATTAAAACAGCAAATGTTAGAAGTATTTGCAGTGAAATACGCAGATTCGGAAATACGTTATATCTCCGTATGAAAGAACAAAACTGAAGGATCCAAAAGAGTTTCCGGTAGACCTTCAGTCCGGGTACTAAGCCGCATTTTGGAGTTTCCAATTTCTGTGCACAATTCGTGACCATTGACGTCAGTATCGCAGAAATTTCCAAAATATAAGCAATTTAGACGAATTGTATAAACATGAGTCTCAGCGAGAAGAGCTTTAACGTCTAGTAAAAATCCTAATTTGGTGTTTTGGTTTTCTTAGACGTAAAAACAGTCTTATTTCTCAAGTTGGAGTCTATCAATTATGCTGCTTATAACACGTAAAATGTCTATCTCTGCAGAAAGTCATGCATCTCTAGCTAATTATTCAGATATCCTTCGATGTCTAATCATTCTGTCAACCTCGATTTCCCAAGTTGTTCATCTTGTTTTTTCATTGTGTACCGAAACCTGGCTCCAATTATCACGAATGTTGACGAGTTGTTGCTCTAGCGTTTCAAGATCAGATGCTGCTTCCTTGAAATTCATAGTAGGATCCTGCAAACATTTCTGGACACGATAAATTTTCCCAAGTATGATATTCCAGTAATGTAACAAAACTAGGAAATTAAGGTTTAATATTCTTAACAGCAAAGTTTCTGCATCACTTCTGGTGTCAGGCGTCATAGTTGCATCTTCTGATAATTTTCCAGTAGCCCTACTAGTTCATGTAGTCCTTCATAAATTTAAATATCTTTAACAACTTGTGATCGGCACTCTGACGTGTTTCAGACTCCTTCACTGTGATTTGGCACAACTCTTTTTAATTCTTCCCAACGAGTTGTTGAACAAGAGAAAAACATGATAACAGCTGGCTTTTGTTTAGAGGAGTGAACTCCTACTAAGTTTAAGTTGAGGTTGTCACATTTGACAAGCACTGTTCTGTGATTTCTGGCACATTTTCGCTGTTGAAGGCCGGATACATGCCCAGTCACTACAGCAATATTGTCATATCATTGTGACAATCGGCTAGAGGTATGTTATCAGATTTCTCTACTATAACTCTTTCAAGTCTTGCTGTGTCTTTGGAATGTCTCTGAAAAAGACTTAAAAATGTTTCTTTTATGGTTACTTTTTTAGTTTGAAAATCCACATCCAAAATCTGATGACTCTAGAAAGTTGTTCCAGGTCTCCTAGATCGGGTGTTGAGTCAAGTAAGATACCCTATTACTTTTTCTTTATGATTTCACTGACAGCTGATTCCTTACAGTGGATGTAAGTAGGTGGGTAAATTTATTTTTGATTTACGGAGATAAATAAGATACTGAACCTAGATTTTCTTTGGCATGTTTTCGGTGTTTTTCTAACAGTGATTAACAGGAGATCATACTGAGTAACGAGTTTGATGACAGTGAGAAAGATTCTAACATTTTTATCCTCGTCCTTATGGAGAAGTTCCTCATGGCCACTCAGTGCCACATTTTGTGCAAAAAGATACTTAATACAAGTTTAACCTGTTCATTCAACAACGACGTCTCTGGTTTGTTTTCCTTAGCATGAACAGTAGCATTTGTCTGAATCATATATTCTTGTGTGTTGTAACATTGACGGTATGGTTCTACCTTCTCGCTTTCGTGTTCTAGGACTGGCGTTGCAGGCGGTTGATAACTGCTGTTATTTGATTCTGAAAAAATGGAGATTGCGGCATTTTCTGTCGTCTTGGCTCTTTTTAAAAACCTTGCCAGTAATTTACTAGACTTTGTCTCTTACTTCTTCCCCAGTCTTACACCCAATGACTCACAGTCTTTATGTTTTTTTAAAAACTCAATTATCAATCCGACATAGTGGATGTGTCGTTTACTTATGAGTAGAATGGCGCCCTTGAATGCTCAATGGGGGCGCTGTTTGCCAACTAGTTTGTAATTGTGTAATGAAGATATTTGTGGAGCTCCAAAATTCAATCTTGCGAAAGTATTTTGGATACATTAGTTTACATGAAAATAAAATGAAATAATTAGTTTTAATACTCATTTTGGCGCCCCCTAACGTGGCGCCCGGAGACATATGCCCTCTGCCCCCCTCACTACGCCACTGCCCACCAAACCCTACAGTAGCTTACTAAAAGCTGATGTCATTCCCTTCAACTTCAATGCACGCTCTCAGTTAATCAGTTAACCGACTTTCGATAACCTTAAGGACAAAGGAAGGAGAAGACAACGCAGTTTTGTTAAAACAAAGTTAAAATCGATGATTTTCCTTTAGGTTGGTGCTATTCGCCTTCCGGGAATTCATTTCAACGAAAATGGGGGAAATGGCGTAATCGTTCCGTGTAATAATTGAATGATTTCCAACAGGAGAGAGCTATTTAATATTTATTTTTTAAGTTTCAGTATTAAAGTTTCTAGTGCATCGATGGCAGAGATTCTATGTTAGAATTTCAACAAAAATTATTATGCATAAAAATATTACAGTTATCTTATCTCATCTTACTTATCTATACAGATGCTCCTTCTATGCAGAAGATAATTGCGTCCACAGACCATGACGGATGATCTGTTGGCAAGTGATGCAGCTTTCACAGGCCACGGCTATGGGGGTTCCACGCATTACCGAGCCGCCTAGCTAGTGTTAGGTGCCCATTTGGAGCTGGGTGACTTAGGAACGCCCTGGGCGCCCTAGACACTGGGAACAAATACTTGCCTTCGCGTGGATTCGAACCCGTGACCATCGGTACGCCAGTCGATCGCGCTGCCACTCGACCACCGTTACAGTCAGGTGCTGACATTGCATTATTTCCCTCACATTTTGATAGCATGCGTGATTCTATATTAAGTAGATGGCAATTGTCAAACACTGCCGTCTTGGGTTACCGGTACTTGACAAGACGAATTTACATAACGCACTTCATATAAACACACAAATTAGTGCTATTTATAGTGTAGTTCTTTCTTCTTATCATCTTATGTGTACGTACTTGTAAATTATGATAATTAGTTTCCACATTCATACCATTCAGAATTGTAAAAAAAAAAAAAAAAAAACGAGCAAACATTTTAGGGAGAAGAAGTTTCCATTTCTGACGTATTGACAGGTGTGCCAGTTAAGGAGTAATAATACTAATAAAAGAGGTCGCATAAGATGATATCGTAGAAAATATACATTTATAAAAATACAAAATACTTTTTTTTTTTAAAAGGACACAAGAAAGTTATTGAGGTCGCATACCCCCCCCCCTCCACTTCATTAGGCAAAACATTTTTCAACATTGCACCCAAAAACATTACCAATTAATATGTTTTTAATTTTTATTTCTTATTTATAAATTAATGATTTTTTTTAACAAAGATATTATATACATTAGCAAGTAAACATATTTATATACATTTAATGCCTAGCTTTCATAATAAAATAGTTATTGTCCTATCAAAATTTAAATTATCTCTAATATCTCGTTCTATTGACAATATTTCAAGATTTGTACTCTATGTCACTCTTTGTGGAAGGAAGATATTTTTTTTATCAACTTCAGTTTGCAGAAGCTACTTTCACATCTAAAGCCACTGATAGCAATAGCTGAAAACATCTTATCAAAATTACAATAGTAGGTTAAGAAATTTCAAATCTTTACTGTTGAATAAATTTTATTAGATAAGGGAGCCTTTTACCCCGCTTAAAAATGTTTTTTTTGGACATAGGCTTGTGTCACCTAACAATGTATTCTATCAAAATTTCAGATCGATCCAATGTACCGAATCAAATTAATGAAATTCCAGTTTATCTCCATGTACCTCTTTGTAGCATGTGTAGCCGTCTGCTAGAGGCATAGATGACCTCCGCGGGTCACTGGACTTCTCTCCAGGCCTCGATGTCACAGGTGTCTGTCACGCGTTGCGTATTATATTGAACATAATACTTTTAGTCTTATACAAAAGAGATTTTTAGTCAAAACTTTGCATTTACGGGTTATTTAATTTGTGCAGTTTTCTTATAAATGCGTTAATTTTCAAAACAAAGTGATACCTTTTTTTGAGCGATGAAAATTTTTTGTTAGTTATAGCAAACGTGAAGTAATCAAAGAAATGTTGAGTGAATCCGTTAATTTAGACTTGAAATTACGAATATTTTGTTTTACCTTGGTTTACCCCGTCAAAACAAAAAGGGCGGATGTCGGAAATGGTTGTACTTTTCTAATGACGCCCTATAAATGTGTGCTGACCGCCCCCACCACCCCCTAGCTACGCCACTGGATCATAGTACACGCCGTCTGTGTATTTAAACAAATTTTGAAACATTGTTTATTCACAGTTTCGTCAAGACAAAAGTAATGTGTGCATACTGGCTGGTCAAACAGACAACAGGGGCTAAATTTGTCATACCATCCGAACAAGAAGGCGTTAAATTTGTCAGAAAGTAAAAAAAAAAAAGAAAAAAAAAAAAAAAAAAAAAAAAAAAAAAGCGTTAAATGAGTCTTACAACCAGACCAAGAAGGCGTTAAATTGGTCACACCAAGAACAAGAAGGTATTAAATTGGTCACACCAAGAACAAGAAGGTATCAAATTGACTCTAAAGTCAGCAATGGAAATTGATAGAGTGAATAAACAGACAGCAACAAGTGTTGTTAACTTTATAACACTTTAAATGTATATGTAAGAAAATGTGTTCAGAAAACATCAGACTTTTCTAGGGATAAAAAGTGTCAACTCATTAAAAACATAACTTCGAATGTAAATTTTTTTTTTTTAAACGTCAAGAACGTTTTGACTATAAATCCTTTATTTACGAGACCTCAATAAAAGTATGTACATTATATATAATACGAATTGCACGATAATTTAAAAAAAATCCAAAATTGTAATTATCTCTCACATATAAAGGTTTTACAGAAAAAAAATACTACTAAAGTCTGCTTGCTAAAATTTATTTCAGCTTGATTTGATCACAGGAAAAGAGTTTAAAAAAACATGTTTAATATAGTGCGCACCACGAAACAGACTAGAAATTACCAGCATTAATTTTTACAGATCGGACATATAATTTCTTTAAAGTTTAGTCAATATATATAATACGCACCACGCGACAGGAAAATATTAAAAGGTTGTTCAATATAATACGCACCGAGACACTTTAGCAAAAAAAAATAACATGCTAAATAGAGATAAATTGAGAAAATCTAAAAATTCATTAATTTAATTACAGTACATTCGATTGATCTGAAATTTTGATGCGTCATGTGTATGATCGGCACGACTCTGCCTGAAAAAATTTCAGCTCGCCAGCATATGAGGAAGTGGGTTGAAAATTAATCCAAAGTTTTTTTTTGGCAATCAAGGGATCAAGCAATCAAACAGACGCCACGAGTTAATATAAAGGATTTTTAAAAGGGTACATTACACCTATATTTTATTAACTATTTTATTTACTGAATATTTAATTATAGCATATAAATTTATATATATATATTTACAGCAGATATATTTACAGTATATATGGTTACAATAAGTATTCATCACACTCTTCATAAACGTTGAGCGCATCACCAGGCCGGATTTAGACTTAATTTTTGCCCTAAGCTATTTGAAATATGGGGGGGGGGGGCTGAAAGTCTAGATATTCTATGTCGGTGCCAAATATGATTTTTTTTTAAACTCTCAGGGGCCCCCAAGAAGGCGGGGCCCTAAGCTGCAGCTTGTTTAGCAAATAGTTCAATCCAGCACTGGAAACCACAGGGGAATACATGATATCATAACAAGTTGATAAAACAATTTTATTTAATAAACTATAAATCTATTCCATTTCACACATGAACATTGCTTCTATTCCATAAATACAAACTTGACACAGTCCTTTGAGAGCACACACACATTCAAGTCATTCTTAACTGTTACTTAAATTCTGCTAACCTTTTGGTGGTAATTGTGTTTGTAATTTTTGAGGGCCGATGGCTTATTAAGAATTTGGTACCTATCATTAACATCTAACCCGGGTTTAAATTCCTCTCACACGGACATGGCTAAATAGATTAAATCCTTGATTTTTTAAAAAAATTCGGTTAATCTGGAAAAATTTACATCGACTAATTGATTGATTTTGAGTAATTATATTTTTATGACGCATATATAGATCCCGTCAAGTTGCGATTCATTAGTTCGCGAAATCGGTTACGTCGCTGTAATTCCATGGCTCTTAAATTTTGTGACGTAACACAACAAATTCGTTCTGCAATGCAAGAAGTAAGGAAGAAAACCTTTTTTTTGTTAACGTATGCGCGTCAAATTAAATAATAATAAATTGACTATCCGGCATCCTTCCGTCTCGCGAGACGATGGTGCATCACCGTTGGGTTGGGTTGCATTTCCTCGAGTGACTGTGCAGTCCTATCCTTGAGTGACAGTCTTTGCCACAGTTTTTACACACGAGTTCTGTGCTTCCAAATGTTTTGGCCTTTCTCCTAGCTCTTCTGTCTGCAGCCTCCTCCATTCTTCGCTCCTCGGCTACTATGACGCCCTCTTTGACAACTGTGCGCCACGTAGATCGGTCTTCTGCCTTACACTCCCAGTCACTTGTATGTATTTTGGCTGCTTTCATGTCCCTTTGACAGACATCTTTAAATCGCAAGCGTGGGCGACCTGTTTTCCTCTTTCCTGAAGCAAGTTCACCATATAGGAGGTCCTTCGGGATGCGGCCGGGGCTCATTCTTTTGACATGTCCTAGCCACCTCAGGCGTCTTTCACTAAGAATTGAGAACATGCTTTGGGTATTGGCACGCGTTAGTACCTCACTATTAGGCACTTTTTCTTGCCATTTAATACCAAGGATGCGGCGCAAGCATCTCAAATGGAAGCTGTTAAGCTTACGCTCTTGTGATGTATAAGTGGTCCATGTCTCGCTCCCATATAGTAGTGTACTGATGACACAGGCTCGATAGACGCACAGTTTGGTTTTCTCCGTTAGCTTGGTGTTTTGCCAGACCCGCTTATTTAGTTTAGCCATTGTTGCGGCTGCCTTGCCAATTCTGCTGTTTATTTCTTCTTCAATGGACAGTGTATTGGAGACCTTGGATCCCAAGTAGGTGAAGCTGTCCACAACCTCCAAGTTTTCATTATCGATATTTATGGTAGGAGGAGGTCGAG
This sequence comes from Radix auricularia, assembly GCA_002072015.1. Lineage (NCBI taxonomy): Eukaryota > Metazoa > Mollusca > Gastropoda > Lymnaeidae > Radix > Radix auricularia. Next base: position 26,209 of record MUZC01001594.1, read on the forward strand.
TGTCTTGGGCCATGATGTTTGTCTTTTTCAAGCTGATTTGCAGACCAAATTCTTTGCAGGCATTGGAGAAGCTTGACACGAGTTGTTGCAAACCAGATTCTGTATGTGCTGTTAGTGCCGCATCATCCGCAAATAGTAGCTCTCGAATTAGGACATCCGTCGTTTTGGTCTTGGCTCGGAGGCGGGCAGTGTTGAAAAGTCCTCCATCAGCTCTGGTATGTAACCAGATTCCCTCACTGCTATCCTTGAATGCGTATCGAAGAAGTACAGAGAAGAATATTGCGAAGAGTGTTGGTGCGAGTACACAACCTTGTTTAACTCCGCTGCTGACAGGGAAGGCCTCTGACTTAGCTCCATCGAACTGTACTGTGCCAAGCATATTTTCATGGAACTGTCTGATGATGGCAAGTAGGTGAGGGGGACATCCAATTTTTGCCAGTATTTGGAATAGCCCGTTGCGACTGACTAAGTCGAAGGCTTTTGTAAGGTCCACAAATGCAATGTATAGTGGCATCTGCTGCTCTCTGCATTTTTCCTGGAGCTGTCGTATGGAGAACACCATGTCTATGGTAGACCGACCGGACCGGAAACCACACTGAGATTCTGGATAGACGCGGGATGCTAGGCTTTGTAAACGTTTTAGTATAACGCGGGCAAAGGTCTTTCCTACAATACTAAGGAGTGAAATGCCGCGATAATTATTGCAATCACTCCTATCACCTTTGTTTTTATATAGTGTCACTATATTTGCATCCTTTAGGTCTTGGGGGATGTAGCCCTGTTCCCAGCAGAGGGACAGAATCTCGTGCAATGGTTGGAGTAAAGCTGTCTTGCCACTCTTTAGAACCTCTGGTGGTATTCCATCATTCCCCGGAGCTTTTCCACAAGCTAGACTGTCAATTGCTTTGCTCAGCTCTTCCTGTGTGGGCACGACATCAAGTTCTTCCATGAGTGGCATATCTGGGATGTCATCTAGAGCGGTGCTGGAGACTGTGGTAACTGTTGAATACAATTCCAGATAATGCTCAACCCACCGTTTTAGCTGTGCTGCCTGGTCTTGAATAATTTCTCCATTTTTGGACTTTAGGGGAGCAGCTTTTGATGTCAAGGGGCCCGTTGCCTTTTTGATGTTTTCGTACATGACTTTTGCATTGCCCATGTCTGCAGCTGATTGTATACTGGAACAGAGCTTAAGCCAGTAGGTATTGACACATTTACGTGCAACCTTTTGGGCAAGACTTAGCTGTTTTTAAAGCATGCAAATTGTCAGGTGTAGGCTTTTCCCTGTAAGCCATAAGAGCTTTCCTTTTTGCTTCAGTGACGGGTTTCATCTCGACCCAATGTTCATCAAACGAGTCCGTGTTTTTATGAGATTTTTTGCCAAAGGCTTGTATTGCGGATGTATAACTCTAATCTCCACGCACCCAGTGGAGAAGGCAGGCCATGACGGGATAGCACCTATTTGACTGGGGGCTGCCCAGTTTGAGGCGGGCGGTAGCTGTCCAGTGAGACATTGGTAGTCTCTCCCACCGTCGGAAGCAGCCCCTGGCGCCTAGCTCTACGTCAATTGAGCTTTGGCTTATAACCGGTAACTGCTGCTTCCCGTGTTTTATCGACACCTTGCGGCGACGCTGGAGTGTCCTCTCCAGAGGTGATGCAAGCCTGGGCGGGTATTATGGAGAATTAGCTGCTGCCCATACAGCATATCCCCCCTCTCCACGTCAATGGTGTAACCAAGGGAACGACTTGCGTCGATGCAGCTTGGCTGCCATTGGCGTCGCAGGAGCTGCCGGTATGTACATAAGTCTTATGTATAGACCGCCTGTAGGTGCTCCAATTCCTGATTTTCTTTCAGGGTTTACTCCCTTAGCCTTTCCCGCAAGGCAGGTATAGCCGCAAGGCAGCGGAGGATTTGTACTCGGAGTTTCCTTCTCCTAGATGAACTACCAGCCAAGGTTTTAACGAGCATCATCTACCCGTAGGGGTGACCGATTTTTATTTTTATTTTAGAATTGTTTTTGTACCGCAGCGCACTAACACTTTGACCACCGCGCCCCAGTCCTAAATTGACTGGAAAGTATTTAAGTAACAAAGATATAAAATATTGATAAATTAAGATAAAAAATATTAGGCATATTTTTTAAATATATCTTTATCGAATTAAAATGTTTAACTAGTAATCTTATAATAATAATCTTATCTTAGATATACAGACGCTCCTTCTATGCAGAAGATGAGAGATGATCTGTTGGCAAGTGATGCAGCGGTCACAGGCCACGGCTATAGGGGTTCCACGCATTACCCCAGCCGCCTAACTTTGTATAGTTAGGTACCCATTCGGAGCTGGGTGACTCGGGGACTCCTCAGGCCCCGAGAACAAATCCTCACTTTCGTGTGGATTCGAACTCGTGACCATCAGTGTGACAGTCGAGAGCGCTACCTCTCGAAGACCACGTCCCACGTCGATTAATTCATTAATCGATTAATGAATGGTTAATTTCCGCATTCCTAATATATATTTTTTAAATAGTTTTAAAACTTCATAATCTATAACATAAAACTTTCAATTATTTATAAAAGAAGTTACAATAAAACTAGTTCCACAAATCGTTGAGATTTCAGTGTTAAAAATTTGTTTTCCCTTCATCATTAAAATTATGAGTGAAATTTCTAGCTTTGTCGCCCTGAACTGCAGCTCTCGCGGTGCTCCTTTCGAGTCCTCTTGCGGGAAATTCCGGTGAAAAGCGCATGTAGTGCGTGTTTGAACCTACCGTTCCAAAAACCATAGACAAACGGGTGTGTGGCCAGGCTGATGAAGAAAGAGTTCCACACGACCCTGAACACCACAGACATGTCCGACTGGAGGTTGTTGTTGGATCCCGGATGGCTCAGCTTGTACAGCATCACGGCGATGTGGGGCAAGTGGCTGACCGCTGTGGTCAGCGTCATTATAAACATGATAAACGTCGTGCGCTTCCTGGAGTAGCTCGGGTGGCGACGCAGGCTGCCCACGGGGGTCAAGGACTGGACGACCTCCATGCTTTCCTGCGGATTGTAATATCGTCTGGGCTTCTGATTTTTGGAGGCCCGCTGACTCAAACTGCGGATGAGTTCTTCAACAAAAAGGGTGGAGCGCTGCTTGCTTGGATGTAATCCCGAGCAATCTCTGTGGAATACTCTGCGCTTCTGAGAATCGTGGCCTCGAAGAAAATCTGCGGTTTCGTGTAAAAGTTTTTCGCTGTTCTGGTCGTCGTTGTCAATGGCAACGGAAAAACGATACGGGATAGAGTTGCTGTCGAAGACTTTAGGATCTTTATCGGGGTCTTTGTCGGGGTCTGTGTAGGATGATGGTTTGAGGTTGTTGTCAATGAATGGTTTGGTATTAGGATCAATGAAAGTTTTAGAGTTGAGGCCAATAAAAGGTTTTGCATTGAGTTCCGGTTTGTTCACATGAGAAATCTTGATGTTGAGGTCATGTGGGTCAGGTGCCAGAGTGGACCCCATACTGTGGCGTTGTTGTTCACGAGACTTATCCCCGTCATTGACCTTGGCTAGTTGATCCTTTAACTTCTTGTTAATGCAGTTTTGAGGAGGGTGGCGGACCCTTCTCTGCAGTGTGGAGTCTGGCGTGTTCGGTCGCGACCTGCGATCTGTCGGAACCTTGCCGCGCTTCCATATCTTGGACGCGATCACAAAGTAGATGGTTGCTATGGCCGCCGTAGACACAACATAGACCAGCACACACATCAGACCCCAAAGTTTCGGAAAGATCGTCTCCCCGTAGTTGTCCGTGTTATACGTCGAACAGACTACGCCGCTCCCATAAGGCGTGTGCACTGTCTCGTTGCCTGATAGAACCGCTTCCGGAACCGCCATGATCCCAGAAACCATTAGCGCTCCCAAAATAGCACAGCGGAACTCAAACATTGTCACGTGCCGGCTGTAAGGCTTAACAATCCTTTTATACCGCTCAGTTGCTATGGCGACGAGGATGCAGCCCGTGGAAAAAATCAAGAACTTCCTAAAGTACCTCTCAGTTTTGCAGAGAGAAGGAAAGTTAAAATTGTACGAGTTCAACAACTCGGTGATATCGACCGGAATCGTAAAGATGCAACCGAGCAGCTCTAGGATGGCCAGCGAAAGCACAAAACTGTTGATGACGTTGCGTGGCATGCGGAAGTAACAGACGTAGCAGACGATGGAATTGCCGACGACGCCGAACAGCATGAAGAGCACGTCCAGGACAATGACCGGGGCAAGGTCAAGGACTTTCGTCTGCCTCCACGCGATGAAATCATCACTGGTCAGTTTTAAATCCAGGGGGCCCGTGGTTGGGTCCGTCCTAAGAGTAGTCTGGTTGAACAGATAAGACATCGTCACTCCAGATGGAGCTGGGGAGTAGAAGAAAAATTAATTATTTGTCATTGTGGTGTTTTGTACAAACGGGAGTATCACGTGGTATTTAAAGGGTGGGTGGGGTTCGTGGTTGATGGTAATATCATAGGCGTTGCCGGCTGGACTAGCATGCTAGGGGATGGCTGGCTCTTGGTATTGGCAATTTGTGGACCGCCTTACCATTAACTACTATTTTAATGTTTTGGGTCCACTGAACGGGAAACAATGGAGTGAAAGGGGCAAGCACATTTTATTATTATAATTTTTTAAAAAACATATTTTTGATAATGTTGTAGTAATAATGTATGGACAAATGGGCAAATAAGCTGACAAGTCATAATCTTCAATGAAGGTTAAATAGCTTCAAATAACAGATGTACTTGATATAGATCACATTACAGTCACATATTTTATTTTTTATGAATTGTGCTGTATTATTGGTACAGTTATAGATCTAATTGGTACGCACTATTCATTGCAGAAGTTAACAATATTTGTGAATACTTCGAACATCAAACTGCTTTGCTGTAATATCACTTTATGCTGTGTGTAATTCCCTATACATTTACAATTATCATGATTATGTCATTATTATTTATGCAAACTTATATAGCCCGCAGCCTAAGCCCAGGCGTTTTCTCATAACATATATATTCGTATAAATAAGCAAATTATGTAATTTGCTATGTATGTTCGTTCGCAACGGTAGATTTTGGTAAGCCCACCACTTAAAAGCTTTGAAAAAATAAATACTGCACCAAAAATAACTATTTTGGAACGTCCGCATACGATTGTTCCATACGGATTTAATTTTTCTCTCTTTGTCGCTACATTTTCTCATTATTTACTATACCGTTTTCAGGCAAAAGGGACAGTTTAAAAAAAAACAACTGAAATATATTTACTTTGAAAATTGCCATAATTTTTGCCGGGTAAAACACTAGTAGTCTATATATTTCAAAGAAGATTTCTGTGTTTAATTTTTGTTGTTGCTTTTTGATACAAGTTATAAGATACCTTTTTGTTTTTCTAAACATAGAAGTTTAAAAAAATTGTCCTTAATAGATACATGAGATAAGATACTTGCTTTTCAGGGCCGTTGACATTACATCTTATATAGGGTAAACATAAATTTGACCACTGAAGAACCATAGCAATGGGGCTACATTTTATTGATTGATTAGTGATTATTATTTTTTTTTTAAATTTAGATTTAAAAAATTGTTTAACTGTCCTCAATCGTTGTCATTAGGTCCATGAAACCTTATTGTTCAAAGTGTCCTCAATCGTTGTCAGTAGGTCCATGAAACCTTATTGTTCAAAGTGTCCTCAATCGTTGTCAGTAGGTCCATGAAACCTTATTGTTCAAAGTGTCCTCAAATTTAAAAAATAACCATCAGACAGAAGCAATTGCTTTCGTTGTTGGTACAGATTTACTCAATTCTTCGCCTTACTTTCATTTGCGCCTCCGTTTGATTGGGTTCAGTGCCTTATAGTTGTGATGGTCTGTTCAGTTTTAACTCCATTTCAACTGTAAAGTCGGGTGGTAAGGATTAGTAACGCTACCGTGGCCTTTTAAAATATGATGCCAACTTCGATATCCCATTTCACTGAATATTAGGATGCTTTCATCGCTAAAATGTTTTTCTTTAATTTGATCGTTTTCTGCTGGACCAAATGGCGTGTTTTGACATTATTCAAGATTCAATGGGTAATCATTTATTATTCAGGCTTTGCCGGGTACAAGGGAAGTCACTACCAACAGTTGGATCGGGTTTCTGATTAATTCTGATCATTAATTGTGTTTTACTTTAGCTTTCAGTCACACACTTTGTCCTTGTTGGGCCATACATTTCATTGTGTCTTTAATGTAACTCTGGGTCATACATTTCATTGTGCCTTTAATGTAACTCTGGGTCATACATTTCATTGTGTCTTTAATGGAACTCTATGTCATACATTTCATTGTGTCTTTAGTGTAACTATAGGTCATACATTTCATTGTGTCTTTAGTGTAACTCTGGGTCATACATTTCATTGTGTCTTTAATGGAACTCTTTGTTATACATTTCATGGTGTCTTTAATGTAGCTCTGCGCCATACATTTCAACGTGTCTTTAATGTAACTCTGGGTCATACATTTCATGGTGTCTTTAATGTAACTCTGGGTCATACATTTCATGGTGTCTTTAATGTAACTCTGCGCCATACATTTCAACGTGTCTTTAATGTAGCTCTGGGTCATACATTTCATGGTGTCTTTAATGTAGCTCTGCGCCATACATTTCAACGTGTCTTTAATGTAACTCTTGGTCATACATTTCAACGTGTCTTTAATGTAACTCTGGGTCATACATTAGCTCTTATTCATAAATGGTCTTTAATGTAGTTCTAAAGGACTAACTGAATTTGTATATTTCGACGTAGGCTAATTGAATGATGCTTATAGACCTATCTAAATAGTGCATTCAAATCAAAATGATTTCGAGTATTTAGACATACTTTAATTCGCAAATCTAGACCAAGCTGAAAAAAGGCACATATAGATCTAAATAGATTGATGCGTATGACCTATTTAAATTGTTCTATATAAACCTTAAACAATGGAACCTTTAAACTTAACGATGCATCGGCACATATAGAGCTTTTGGGATCGGCGCATTTAGACTTTACACATATAGAGCTTTTGGGATTGGCGCATTTAGACTTTACACATATAGAGTATTTGGGATTTGCGCATTTAGACTTTACACGTAAAGAGCTTTTGGGATCGGCGCATTTAGACTTTACACATATATAGCTTTTGGGATTGGCGCATTTAGACTTTTCACATATAGAGTATTTGGGATTGGCGCATTTAGACTTTACACGTAAAGAGCTTACGGGATCGGCGCAATTAGACTTTACACATATAGAGCTAATGGGATTGGCGCATTTAGACTTTACACATATAGGGCGGCACGGGATCGGCGCAATTAGACTTTACACATATAGAGCTAATGAGATTGGCGCATTTAGACTTTACACATATAGGGCGGCACGGGATCGGCGCATTTAGACTTTACACATATAGAGCTTATGGGATTGGCGCATTTAGACTTTACACATATAGAGCGGCACGGGATCGGCACATTTTGACTTTTTGGACGAGAAAACCTGATACCTTACAGTTTTTTTAATTAATCCAATAGCTAGTTACAGTCTATCTCCTTTCAAAGGTAGACATTATAGACATAATAGTGTTGAGTTACACTATTTCCCCAAACAAAAAATTGCTCGAAATTCAGTGTAGGGTATTCTCATTTACATAATCATTATAATCAGTGGCGTCACTAGGTGGTGCAGTGGGGCGGGCCGCCCCGGGTGACACCAACCCTAGTGACACCTCTGATTATAATAATTGGATTATTTTTAATTTGAGCCTTTAGTGAATTTTAAAAATATTTGACATTAGATCAAATTTTTTACCATAGTGGCTTTATTGCACATATTGCAAAATTATTCACAAGTGTTAATTTTTTTATCATTTAAATATTTTAATTTACTCACATCTATTGTTTTTAATTGTTTAAAAGGCTGTTTAAAACTTCAATCGTTGAAGAAAGCACCTTGAGCACTTCCCCCATCCTATCTTTCAAACGTATGAGCTCACATAACACCAACACATCCACTATGTTTGTTCTTAGCGCGTCCCCGCTAAATCCATTTAGTCCATTAGACTTCGTTAGCAGATTGTGAAACACTAAGGCGGTGATGTATTTCCAGTTGCACGGCTTTGTCGTTGAGAGTATTACTGGTTTTGTGCCGTAATGAGCGCGTGCAGTTTAATTATGGCGTCGGTTTTGGGAGTAAGTGTTGCTTACGACCATAAACCACTTACGACAAAACGACTCACTCACAAAAAGAGTCGACCAACCCTCCGGAGAAAATACAGGCCATTAACACAAGGGCGTGCATCCGTGGGTTTTTTTTTTTTTTTTTTTTAAGTTTCTGTTTGGGGATGGGGGTGAATGTTGTTGGCGTGCAAATTGTAAAAATAAAATTGGACATTCAAAAATTTTTTGAAAATTTTTGATGTTTGAGAATATATATTTTTAAGGTCCATTCTCGTCGTAATTGAGTGTTGTTTTCATTGTATTTTTGCTTTTGTTCGTCTCAATCGCGTGTTCAGCGGCTTTGAGTGTGAATACGGAAATGGAACGGCTTGGCATCAATCAAAGGAGAGGCGGAAAGACGTGCCAAAATAAACGGCAATGTTTCCATATCTCACACAACAAAATTATTCTAAGCAGTTTTTAGATGAGAAGGCCTGGGCTGGTTGGGATTGGATTAATTTCACTTGGCCACCTCGAACGATTAATGGAATATCTGATATAAAACTGGAAATGTATCTAATGATATTTTCTACATGTGGAATGGAGTCAGCAGTCGTGAGCATAAGGCCCTTAATAGGTCTTTCCTGGAAACAATTCTAGCGACAATGCTCCCCCCTTAGGGAACTAATAGCTAGGGGAACCCCCCCTACCCCCACCGCAACGGTTCCTTCTGATGGGCCGCCTTGGCATCCACGAACATGGTCGAAAATGGCTTCCACGAAAGTTGACCTCACAAAGGAGGCTTAGATTTGCCATACTTCTAATCGTTACAACCTCGACGCCTACCCGGCTCAGCAAACTAGGCTATTATCCCAGGAATGTCGCTAATGATATAACAAGAAACGTCTGTATATTGTGAAGATCCTCTTTTGTTCTTAGGTTAATTTTCTCTCTCTAATTCACTCTGTTTCTCTAACTGCACACACTTGACTAATTATAATACAATCACTAAACTCCAAGTCAGAATGCACAAATAAATCATATTTAATTCCTTCTTCTAACTAACACTCATCCCTAACTCAATTCGTGTTCCTAACTCTGGCCCTATCCGTATCTCTGTCTGTCTGTCCGTGTGTCTCTCCTCGTCCCCCTTTAATACCCGTCAGTCTCTCATAAGACACGATCAAGCTTGTTTCACGTAACCAATCTCTTGCGAGACTACCACCCCCAGGCCAGCTGGCCCGTGTGTTACGGTGCGAGTTCACACCCCCGTCCAGTCCCTTGGTCAGTCCAGTCCACATCAAAAGAACCAAGGTTGGCGTCAGTCGCCGTCCATATCAAAGGATCCAAGGTTGGCCTCGTTCACGCCCGCACCCGTCCAGCTTCAAAGGACACCGTCTCTCTGAGTGCCGACAATTTGCCCTCAGGGCCTCCTCACAATACCTTTATTATACCTATGTTATATTTTTTGAAAAATTGCTAAAAGAAAGTTTCTCCGCATGTGACAAAAGTTGTTTTAAAAAAGTAAAACTTAAGTGAATTAAGTAAGTAACAGAGCAGTGCTTACTTCGTCTATAAGGCCAAGATCGACAAGACAAATAAAACTCTTCCTAAGAAGGGGAAATAACCGATTTTGCAGTGACTGAGTATGACGACAGAACGATACAGTGGATGAAGTGACTTCGTCAAAAGTCGATAAACTGTCGTGAAAACTCCCGATATCTCTGACATAATGTTTGTCTCTGTGTTTAGTGGGAAGATGGAGGTACAAGCACGGGAGAGGGCAAGTTGCGAGAAGAAAAATTTAAAATTCCTGAAGTCTCCATAAATTGTAACACCAGCAAGTGTGTGGTATATCCTCGCGTGGGTGGCCCGTTAAAAGTCCAGCGGAGTGGTCAGTGCTTGCAGGGACAAATATGCTACTTCCGGTCCTAGCTACAAGTGGTTTGAGTAGTGGATAACTCGATTGGACGTATCCATTTATCCATCTATCATCGGACTGGCTGATACGAGCCAGTGAATGCCACGTTCTATCAGTGCCAATATTCTGTCATCACATGCTGTCAGGCAGTGCTAACATCTAGCGACCCTTGAGTCTCGTGCCGAATACCGCTTTTTGTGATAACGTTTATCAGCGCCGCTCCATTTTCCTGCATTTCCTCCCTGGTCACCTCGTCTTCACTTCGGCTTACTAAGTGTATAGACGCACACTCACACACACACAAATACACGCACATCCGCACACACTCACACACACTCGCAGAAAGACACACGCACGCACAAAATAAAGTAAAGAAAAGATGTACGGAAAGTGCTATGTACAGAAATCTTGTGTTGTGGTCCGAAATCATGAGGGGGTCATCTAGCCGGAAGTTGGAAGGAAATACAGCACTTGACATTTTCTCCCACTTTGTGACGTAGGTAATGACGACCTTTGTTTGGGCCGTGAATTATGTTTATAAATAGGAAGCCCTGTTACTAGGCCAAGACATAAATATCTACTCAAAACCTTAAGACTACGGACTTTATTTTCTAAATAAGGGATCGGTAGATTGTCATATAAAAAGTCTTTGGTTTGGATAAAAATAAATCAACACAGGTGCTTGTTAATTCTGCCTTTTAGCATGTTATAAGTTTAGATTATTAACCTCAATCTTTAATAGTTTCTCATATTTGAATTTCTGATGATTCCAGCTAAAAATAGATCATTCCCGCTGAATATTAGCATGTGGGAAGTGTGTTACAATGCACGCATCTAAAGAAAACAAATATTTATACGGATTGTTTTTTGTTTGTTTTTTTATGCCCTCGTTTTGTCGCCTCATTTTTTCCAGTTGATTGTTGAGATATTTTTAAGGGCATTATATAGAAGATAGAATTGATCTTATTAATGATTATCCGCTAAATTTATATCATGTGACTTGTTGAATATATTTTGTATATACCAATCTTTATCAACTTTAAACCTATCTTTATCCACCTCTGACCTATCTTTATCCACCTCTGACCTATCTTTATCCACCTCTGACCTATCTTTATCCACCTCTGACCTATCTTTACCCACCTCTGACCTATCTTTATCATCCTTTCAGCAATGTTTATCCACCATTAATAATAATTTATGTTCATTAAACTTTACCACATGCAGCGAGAATTGAATTGTGTCCCATGTGGTGTCCATTTTTCCCCTGGACTTTGTTGAAGCTTCAACCTCAAAATGTATGGTCTAAAATATACATAAATCACAATGTTGAAAAAAAAGGGGCGATAAAAGGGAAACTTCTGTTGGAAGGGACATCTCTATTTAACGTTATTTGGATCATTTTTATGTGTACTGGCGCGATGCGTCCTTCCAAAAGTAGTAACCATAAAGCAAAAACAAATGAACTAACTATACACACTACTGTCAAAAAGTGGTGGTGCTCTACATTGCTCGACAGACGAGTTTGTTTGGCTTCTACGTGGCTCGACAGACGAGTATGGTTGGCTTCTACATGGCTCGACAGACGAGTAAGGTTGCAGAGTTGGCTGCGACCCGAAACCGAAAACTAATGACAGGCAATGCCAACGTCGAATATGTTAGGTGTTAAGTGCTAGTCACATATTACAGTCACTGTATGGATCTTAGGCATAGCATCAGATGCAAAACAAGATGTACAGGTTGAGGATCGGGCTAGTCCGAAGCGACCGTTTCGTCCACCTCATATATAACTTTCAAATCCATTGAGCGGTGCAGGTATAGGGCTAGGAGCGTTAGTACGGATTAGCATAAGTTACTACGAAGAACGTAGCGGACGCCAGCTCTGAGGAAACCTTCCAGGGGGGTTACACCTTAAGTAGGTCATTGATGATCCCCCGCTTTGTTGCAGTCCTAACCGTAGAGAAGTGCCGAAGTGGTAGCAAATCGAAGAGGGGAAATGTCCACTCCTTGTGAGGTAAATTAAGTGGGAGGCATTTCGACCATGTCCTGGATGCCCAGGCGGCCGCTTCAGGTCTTTTTGGGGTGAGGGGCGGGATAGCTGAGGGGATTTTCCGGGAAGACCCATGAAGAACACAAGGCTGGAGGGTGCTGATTTTCTTCTACATTTAGGATATTTAAACACACTTCATGTCTATTGACACACTAATTCTGTCTGTTCCTAAGATGCAAACTAAAACATTCTGTGAAAGGTGTTTCTATTTTTGTGCTCCCAAACAATGGAATTCTCTACCATTACACATTCGCAGTATTCCAACTACTAAATCTAAAGCCTTCAAGGCTGCACTAAAAACACATCTCTTTAAGTTTAACTTTCAAAATTATATATTTTTTTAAAATCTTTTTTTTTTTTTTTTAAAGATAAAATTTTCTTATATGCGCCGTAAACCGTAATGTCATTACGTTGTACTAAGGATTTGAGTGTTTTATGTTGAATGAATTAATTATTATGTGTGTTACTAATTTTATGTAAAGTGCTGTGAGCCCAGTTGCTGGGGTACTACGCTATACTATAAAAAATGTAAAATCAATGTTATTTTTATTAGTATTATTTTTTTTTTTAATTTTCATTATGGGTATGAAAAATTAAAATTTTATGTGTGACTTATGAGCTAGCTTCTGAAGAAAACAAATCGATAATTGAAAAAAAAAACAACAAAAAACCACTAAATAACAACATCCGGTGGCCTTTGAGCAAAATCCCATCGTAAACATTTCCCGGATGTTTAAGTTTTGATTTGTTTGTTGTTTGTTTTTGTTTTTCTAGTGGAAATAGAACGGATTTGCTAACTAATTTGTAAAGGCCCTTTATGAGCTACTCTGTAATTAAGACATTAAATCGCCAAGGTCAAGGTTTTCATAAAATATTTAAGCATAAATCAAAACATATACAATATTAGGGGTTGTAGTTTTTTTTTCTTCAAAACCCCAAGTAACTTATCCTTGCTTGATAAATACGAAATAAAACTTCCTGAATTGTACACAAAGTAGGCTATTTTATATTTAGAAGTCCTCATATCCTCTGTTTACATCGTTTCCTTTTCCGAAATTAAAATATACGCTAAAATAATGACGTCATATAATATTTCACAGCGAGAAACAGCACACGCTTTTTAACTGCTATGGACTGTTGTATTATGTCCCTCAGCTAGTGACGTAGCTGGGAGGTGGTGGGGCGGTCCGCCCCGGTAGCACACATTTAGAGGGCGACATTTGTGGGGATTTGAAAAGTACGGTAAAGCCATTTCCGATAACCACCCTTTTTGTTTTAGAGGGAAAACCAAGATGAAAAAATATTCTTAATTTCGAATCGTAATTAACATTCGTGCAATATTTGTTTGATTACGTAGTGGTTGTTAATAACTAACGCAAAACAGTTCACAGTTTTTAAATTACTCAAAATAGGTATCGATTTGTGTGGAAAATTAAGCGTTATACGTCACAGATGGCATTTTTATAAATAAAAAAGCAGACCAAAAAAAAACACATCACTGCTGGGCCGAAAAATATATGCTATTATTATCACCACGACAGTTTTTGCGTGGCTTTTCGACATGCGCAGAATGATGCGCTAACAAGTACCTACATGGCATGGAGGTTCAAATATTGTGTTTAACGTGAGATTAGTAATTTATAATATTAATGTTTCAGTTTTCAGAAAATTATTGTAAGTTTACTTACTAGAATATTTTTTTAATTGCATACATAATTTGTGTATTCAAATTTCTCCGTTAATAAACACCACAATAACACAAATAATGTCGAAAAAACATACTTTAAGTTTTCAAGCATCTTTGAAAAATTGACATCTGAAGAAATAACTAGTAAAACGAGATCTAATGCTAAAATTTTACTCTGGTCAATGCAATCTTTTTTTCTTTTCTATGTTATCTCAATTTAGGGTAACCAGTCTTTAAAAAAACAAAAAAACAATGCAAACACATTTCATGGAAAAAAAAGAGATGTGCTAAAAAAGCTAATACAGTACGCTGTTATAGACTGTTATAGACTGTTATAGACTGTTGGAGATATCAACTAAACGCCGAGCTAGAAGGAGAAGAAATATTTGTATATTTTGAGCAAGAAGAACAACGAGAAATTAAATATTCCATCCATGGATGGAATTATGAAAGAGAATAAAAGAACGCGTTGATGAGTTACAAGTCCTTGATAGAAAATATTCGTTTATAATACCATGTAACCTACTAAATGAAGAATTTAAACATCAAATAAATTTCTTTCTTGACATTGATAATGTGGGGGCATTGGGGCCTATGAAAGTGCGGGGCCCACTGCGGCCACGTTGGTTGCAATTGCCAAAGACCTGCCCTGGCTGTACCTACACTATAAGAACAGGCATTATGTTAGAAAAACGGGGGGAAATGCCCCTTTAATCTATTAAAATATATTCAACAGTTTAAATTGGAAAATTCTGTACTCAGCATTATAATTTTGCTAATAATTTTTTTCAACAATTGCTATCAGTTTTTTCTTTAAAAAAATGCTCTTCGTTCCACAATTAGGGATCTAAGACAACCAGTAGGTTCATAGCCGCCTTCATCCTTCCCCCAACCATCTAGGAACTAAACGATATGGCCTTAAGACATGTCCTTTTGTGACCCAGACGGAACATATAGTCTTCACTAAGAGGATATTTCAGATTAGGGGTGGCTTTTTTGCTCCAGTCGCAATGTGGTCTACACCATTGTATGTAAGCACTGCTCTTTGAAATACATAGGTGAGACGGGGAGGCTACTCTGCTGTTACACCGCGGAGCATGTACTTGCGATTACACAAGGCAGTGTCCTGTCTCCCGACGCTTGAGGTACTTTATGGACGGACTCTAAGTAAATGAATAAATATTATTTGTTTACATGTTAATGTATACCATATCTTTTTATATATAAAAAAAATCATTTATAAAAAAAAAAAAAATAAATAAATAAAAAAAATTTTAAATTAAATTTGGAATATGTTTTTTCTGATTTGGGGGAAGGGGGTGGACCTCAATAACTTTCTTGTGGCCCTTAAAAAAATGACATGTATTTGTATAAATGGGGTCGTCCATAAATGACGTCATGCGAATTCGGCTGTTCTTTAACCCCACTCCCCTTGTCACACTGCGTCAAAAAACTTAGACCCCCTTCCATATGACGTCACAAAGCTGTGTACCCCCACCCCTAAAAGCAGTATTTTCTATTTAAAAATGAGCATGTTTCAAATCACTTTATTGGCATTTTAGTATTATTTAGTGTAGGGCTGCACTCTAATATCGTAACACGCGTGAGTCCATCTAATATCGTAACACGCGTGAGTCCATCTAATATCGTAACACGCGTGAGTCCATCTAATATCGTAACACGCGTGAATCCAATTTTAAAGAGCCATAAGATAAATAGTAAGAAATCGAACATTTAAGTGGAAATGTTATTTAAGGTGGCGTGTTTTGACTTCACGTCACAATTCTTAAACTCCCCCACCCCCTCGTCACACTTCATCACAAATGTGGGAACCTCCCTACACCCTATGTGCGTGACGTCATTCATGTACAGCCCCAATGTGTATTTATAGGGATATCATCTTATGAGGCCGTTTTTATTACTGCTTTCAAAAATAGTTCATTCAAAGGTAAAAATGTTCCCCTCCTTTACTTCGGTTTCAATTATAATTATTTATTCATGTTTATTAATTTATAAAAACCATCATACTCATACGATTGAATTAAGAGTCGGTCATGCGATTTGGGCTAATTTTTCACCCCCTTCACCCTCGTCACCCGTCGTCACAAAAACTTAGACCCCCTGCTTCAATATGATGAAGTCAGACCCCCCCCCCCCACAAACACATAAAAGCCCCTTTACTATTTGAAAATAACCTAGTTTCAAATCAATTTGTTTGTCATTTAAATATGTTTTTAGTGTTAGGCTGCACGGTTGCACTCTAATCAGAGGCGTCACTAGGGTTGGTGTCACCCGGGGCGGTAGCTCATGGTGTCACCCGGGGCGTAAGCTCATGGTGTCACCCCCTCACGATTTAATCCATAGAACTCCCCCGTGTTTTCCAGTGCCAAATAAAGGGATTATATAGAATTTTACAGCTTGGTGTCACCCCCCCTGATGGTGTCACCCGGGGTGGCCCGCCCCCACCTCACCCCCTAGCGACGCCACTGACTCTAATATCGTAACACGAGTGAAGCCATGTAAAATGTCATTAAATAAAGTGCCGGTAATCATATAATTTAAAGTTGCGCGTTTTGATGTGACGTCAAATGTGGGATTCCCCTCCCCTCCCCCGCCCCAAGTGCGTGACGTCATTTATAAACGGCTCCCTAAAAGGGCGGTAAATTGGAGACCCGGCCCGCCCGTCCCGGGCAGCAAAGGTTTAGCTACGCCACTGACAATATGCAAATAATATGCAAACGTTCTTTAAATTTTAGGTATCGCTTTGAATATGTTGTGATGCCCGATGCCCGGAAAATTTTAATAAGGAGAGAAAAAAATCGTTGGGATAGATAGGTGGATCTAACGTTCTATCTTATTTCTTTCTTTTCTCATCAGTATGGGCATGGGGAAAAACAATAATCTGAAATAATTTTCTGTAACAAAATAAATGCGAATCAAGATTTTTACTATGACCTCACCTGTTTTCAGCATGTCAACAAAGCAAACCGAGTCAGTTAGTTAGTGTTAGTACTGTTAGGCATGCATGAATTTAATGAATTATATGTTATTAGTGTCCTAAACCTATTTAGGATTTGAATTTACATTGTCTTTAACAAGCGTGCTTTTTACGTACGGTTCCTTTAATCACACACTATTTAATTTTATACAAGGGACTACAATTTTGTCGCTCAAGCATGATTCAGGATATTCTCAGTCGGCCGGTGAATTCAGTTCACTGGAGATCAAATGACTGGTGAATTCAGTGTACTGAACTGTGTTGTGTAAGGTGATTCAGCACTTTCTGATTATTTCTTTTAGTCTAACTGGACAAGGCTGTGCTCTACTACTCAGTATATAATTTTTTAACGTAAGTTTTCTAAGTTTAGT
The DNA here is from genome assembly GCA_002072015.1 of Radix auricularia. Lineage (NCBI taxonomy): Eukaryota > Metazoa > Mollusca > Gastropoda > Lymnaeidae > Radix > Radix auricularia. Next base: position 43,446 of record MUZC01001594.1, read on the forward strand.
TTCAATCATTCATAAAGTAATCATAAATACTTTTTAGTCTTAAAAACTAAAAAAAAAGAAAACTAAAAAAGTCTAGTCTTGTGACAGTTGTGTTGAAAACCAAAATTCAAAATAGTACAAATTAATTGGAAATATATTTAAAATTTAGAAAGACCTAACTAAGCCTAACTAATCTAAAATTAATTGCTACAAGTCTAAATCAAAACATCAGTGTTTGTAACTTGTAACTGATGAGTCTTCATGTCATGATGTCATGTCATGTCATTTATATTTTTTATTATATCCTCTAAATTGTCATAGTAACTTAACACAATAGTCATAATAACAATAGTAATAGTATTATTATTATTATTATTGATGAGGAAAATATTATAAATGTATAATACTAATACTAATACTAATAATACTATTACTATTAATAATTAATATTAATGTATAAAATTTACTATTATAATATTTATTATATAGTAATAGTATAGTCAGAGATTGTCATGAAAATAATGAAATGATTCATGAATGCCAATGCCATTCTCATTCATTGACAGAATGAATGTGTTCACTTTTGAGAGTTCATTAACTCCCATTCATTAATTAGCAAAATAAATGATTATGATACATTACATTATGAATATATACTTATTTTTCTTTAGCCTCAAATTAGGTTTGTAAATATTTTTTGGGCAAACAAATTATCAGTTATGTAACTCCCATTTTAAACCAATTATTGTTTTATCGCTGACTTAATAGAAATTAGAGATGTACCAGTGACCAGATTTTGGCTCCGGAAAATCCTGAATCCGACCATTTTTAAAAATCTTGCTGCGGCACAAACTACTTACTGCATAAATCCGGCCAAATCCAGCTGGCAGGTTTTGTGATAAAATATATATAAATATTAAAGCTTCGGCCATATTTCACTTCATAAATCTGACCGAATTAAATTTGGTTATCGGTTTGGGAAATTTAAAACTGATTATCGGATTTCCAATTATCTTTTAACAACCTTAGCCTTAAATAGTAATATACTTAACTAATAACTATAAAATTTAGGTACATATTGAAATTAAAAACAAACATAGTCTGTACTCTTTACTTATAAACTTTATGAATTGAATGAATATGGTCCAAATATGTTTTCAAAAAGGCCCTCACAAATTTGAGCTTTTTTAAAATGAAACAGAACACTTACACATATCTCAAAATGTAGAGGACTGTTCCAGTCTGTAATAGATGATATAAGATTAAGTCAACTAAGAAACACTTCTTACAATAACAACATAATAAACTTGATGCCGGCGGTGTAGCATATGCCGCAGAGTTGCTCTTAAATATTGCAAAGAAAAGAAGAAAAGCGGGGGGGGGGGGGGGGGGGGGGANGGGGGGGTGAACAGACACAAACTACATCATGAAGAAATTAGATCAAAGCGTATGACCCTTGAGGGCAGGGATAACTGCCGACGCATTGTTGTTCTGGAAACATGTGCTCTGCTGTTAGCTACTTGTCACCCCCATCCTGCAACACCCTAGTTTGCCAAACATAAACTAATAGGTGTCCTACGTCGTAGCATTGATTTAGGGACGGGTGACATTTTATGAAAGTAATTGTTGAGGAGGGTGTGTGTGACTACTTCTGTCACTGAGCACAACGGAGAGCATGAAGTTATTATTATGCAAATGTCAAGAAACAAAGCTTACAGCCGTGTTGCGAAGAAAGTGGGAAATGAATGGGCACAAACACAAACATTTTATAAATTAAAAAAAGTAATGTCTTGGCTGGGGCTTGAACCTATGAGCTTCTGCGCATTAGGCAATTGTAATAACCACTAGACTACGAAATACGTGCTATTCTGTTGTTCTGAAAGAACAAAGTATTGACCTCAATTGAATGTATTGTTGGCTTGGTCTTGTTGACCCCCCACCCTCTGCACTAATTTTTCTTGCAAGCTGATTGGTCGGTGGAGCAGGAAGACAGCTTGGTGTCTGGCATGGTTGAACCATGAAGAGAATTATATATGTTGATAGCATAAAATATAGCAGAGTTTAATTTCTTATTTTTGTTGATACTTTTTTTGATTTATCTGCTAAAGACTGGAAGCATGGAGCCACATTGTTCTTTTCTGAAATACATCTTGTTTCACTGAATGCAGACACTTTTGTATTATTCATAATATTCAACATTTATGTTTAATTTTTTTTGTTACTCAAACATATAAACAATATTACTTAAGTTAATTTGAGAGTAAAAGTTTCATTAGAATTATGACATGTGAAAGGCAGAATAACTGTCATCAAGCCATTATAAGTTTGAAATTTCTCTCTGGTATGCAAACATTGCATAATGTCCCATCTGTGAAAATTAGGTTACTATGTCAATTATTTTTTAAGGCTATAATAGTGCTTTCAAAATATTTGTTACAGTTTTTATAGGAAATTCGTCATGAGAGTTTTATATTTGTGCTACTGAACTGTTAGTCAATTGAAATATTTATATGTCAAATGTATATTTATAAAATTTAATATTCATTTATAATATCAAAATCATACAAAATTGTGTCATTATGATTTGTTATTGAAAAGATTACTTTCTTTGTCTCTTGTACTTTTAATGTTGCATGATCATGGGTTGCAAGAGGGGTGGGGGTGGGAGAGAAAAAATGTTTAAATATTTAAATGCATACACTACTTCAATAGTAATGCACATAAAAAATTACATCAGAATTATTTGATTAGAGTTCTAGACTTTAGTATTAAACAAATAGCCCATAACCCACTAACAATCACAAAATTTACTTTTTTTTGCCTTTTCCACACTGTAGGCCTATAAAAAAGACTCAAAACTCAAATAATGCAAAATTACTAACCCTATAAATCTTTCAACCATAGTCACCTGTTTGGAGTTAAGCATGAACAAATTAACAGCATTCTTTTTAAAAGTCAGCAAGTGTTAACACATAATGTAGATTAAATGCTCGAGCAGTTTGGTAAAACTTTTGTAACATTTAATCACTTGCAATGTGGCACATCATAGTTTTCAAAATATTTAATGAGAGCAAGACAGCAGGTGCTGATTTCAAATTAATATTGCAAGCCTTCATATGTGTTTCAGACTCTTAGAGTTTTGAATGGGTCTATTAACTGAAGGCACAGCTCTCTCTTGGGAGGAGACAAAGAAACAAGCTGATCATGTTCGTAAACACGGGATCAAGCAGTTCCTGGCTCAGTATAGGAAGTTGATGGCTCGAAAGAAAGATGTTTTGTACTGGGGAGATGAGGTAAGAACTGATATGAAATATAAAGTCATTCTTTGAAATGTTTATATTATTAGCATTTAAAAATGAATAACAATCACACTTTATTTAATCATTTTATCTCTATTGTTTTCAACTTAAACTTAAAACTGTTGTTTGTAATTTTTTAAAATCATAGATTGGGCACTAAAAATAGAATTGTGAAATATATAATTGTAGCCGAGTGGTGGCTATATTGATTGTTTACTTCTTCACAATTAACACAAACGGGTAAATGAAATGCTGGTCATGAGAACTATAGTTTTAATAAATGTTTATTTGTATATCTTCTAAGCAAGCAGAAAACACATTATACAGTTCTATTACGGCCTAAGCTCTACTACTGTCAAGTCTCTTACACCTAAATGTTGTTTAAAAATGTTCTATCCTGTGTGACTCACTATCTACCTAGATGCCTGGTGCCTCTTGTAACCAGGTGCCTGGGTGACTCCCCAACCTTGAATCTTCCTTCCTTAAATAGGCGGTAAACCGGGAGATGTTGGTTCCGGTCTAGTAGTATTGTCATGTCCTCTAGCTGGTAACGTACATTTCCGGTCGTTGTTTAGAGGACTAATAATTTTCATCTCCATCGGAAGCCCTCGCATCTGTCACCCAAATACATAAAATTGCCCTGGCGACAGAAAATTTCGTTTCAAAGTCCAATAATTTTTGGAACCGAATGTTATCACCCCCAGTCCCTGTCAGTCATCTGTAATCCAACACCCAAGGTCCCATCACTCTGCCGGAGTGAACAGAGGGTCCTTTGTTTTGGTGCATGTTGAGGGGGAAGCACTTGCGGGCGCTCTATGTACGTTTTGAGGGGGAAGCACTTGCGGGCGGTCTATGTACGTTTTGAGGGGGAAGCTACGTTTTGAGGGGGAAGCACTTGCGGGCGGTCTATGTACGTTTTGAGGGGGAAGCACTTGTGGGCGGTCTATGTACGTGTTGAGGGGGAAGCACTTGTGGGCGGTCTATGTACGTGTTGAGGGGGAAGCACTTGTGGGCGCTCTATGTACGTTTTGAGGGGGAAGCACTTGCGGGCGCTCTATGTACGTTTTGAGGGGGAAGCACTTGCGGGCGCTCTATGTACGTTTTGAGGGGGAAGCACTTGTGGGCGATCTATGTACGTTTTGGGGGCACGCAGCCACATCATCAAAAAATTAATTTTCTTAACTCTTAAAATATTCTATAATGTTCCATACATTTTGTTCTATTTTTGATCTGAAAAACTGAGAGTACCAGACTACTTAGTTAAATTTAAAATTTATAAAAATTTGAAATTTAAATTGGTGGCCAACCGGAATGTTTTAAAATTGTTAGTATATTCCAAACAATATAGTTATTTTATCTAAAACATTTTTTGTCAAAGGTGGAGTATCAGTTGGTCAAATTTGACCATGTCAATAAAAAAGTGTATGTGGCCCTGAGAGCCCAGGATGTACTTAAAGGGCTGACTGAGAAAGTTCAGCAGAAACCAGAGTGAGTATTACATGAATCAAATTGTACTGCTATTGCTTACACTAATGTTCTATACTGCTATTGCTTACCACAATGTTCTAAAATGCTCTTGCTCACCACAATGTTCCTTGCTGCCATTGCCTTCTATGTATACATTTTATATATCAAATTAAAAAAGCAGTTTGCATTTGAAACTGTTTCTTCTTATAGTGATTATGGTTGCCAACAATGTACATTCTAAAAATCAATTTCATTTTTTTACTTCAATGAAACTTGAAGTTTATATGTGTTAAATTGGCATCTGACAAGCACCAACATAAAAAGGCCAGTATCAGGCCTCTAAGATATTTGTGTGATGGAATGTTTTATTTGGTGAATGTTGACATGACATAAATCATGTGTTTTTATTTATTTTGCGCAGATCTGCCTCTAAGATATTTGTTGTATTATATGAATGTTGGCATATAACATCTGCGTTTGTTCATCTCTCTTTGTGCTAGCAAACTCTAAGATATTTGTTTTATTTTGTGATTGTTCACATATAACATCTGCCTTTGTTCATCTCTCTTTGTGCTAGCAAACTCTAAGATATTTGTTGTATTATATGAATGTTGGCATATAACATCTGCCTTTGTTCATCTCTCTGTCCTAGCAAACTCTAAGATATTTGTTGTATTATATGAATGTTGACATATAACATCTGTCTTTGTTCATCTCTCTGCGCTAGCAAACTCTAAGATATTTGTTGTATTATATGAATGTTGGCATATAACATCTGCCTTTGTTCATCTCTCTTTGTGCCAGCAAACTCTAAGATATTTGTTTTATTTTGTGATTGTTCACATATAACATCTGCCTTTGTTCATCTCTCTGTGCTAGCAAACTCTAAGATATTTATTGTATTATATGAATGTTGACATATAACATCTGCCTTTGTTCATCTCTCTTTGTGCTAGCAAACTCTAAGATATTTGTTGTATTATATGAATGTTGGCATATAACATCTGCGTTTGTTCATCTCTATGTGCTAGCACATCTGCCTCTACCTCTTGGCATCCTGAATATGCTGAGTACATGGTGGAGGGCACACCTGGCAAACCCTATGGTGGAATGATAGCCCATTTCAACATTGTGGAGGCTAACATGTCTTTGAGGTCAGTCCTGGTCATTCATGTTTCAAGTAGGAAACCTATTGTTAAACATCATGTAACGTACGCTGGTATGTAAGGTCACATGCATTGTTCATAAGGTGTGACATAGAAATCATGTAGCATGCTGTGAATTGAACAATATTTTCTGTACTTTGTTCATGCTCTACAGACGTCAAGAGATCCAAGCAGAGCTGAAGGAAGATGAAGCACCACTGTCTCTTACTGCTTTCCCAAGGTAATAATTCTGTCTGTGCAACTCTCTCTATTTTATATTGTTTAACCCTGTTTTAAATCTCATGAAAAACTGCAAAATGATTGTCTCATGAGAATTACTAAATGCAAGTTTTAACATAACATCTCTATTAGCCACTCATTTCAAGTCTGGTTTACTTGTAGTAAATAGTTACTTAATCTTGTTTACTTAAGTTAAAGTTACTTAATCTTGTTTACTTAATCTTGTTTACTTAAGTTAAAGTTACTTAGTCTGGTTTACTTGTTGTAGTTGTACTCTAATATCACATAAAGTTACTTTTCATCTTGCTTGTCTGAACGGCTTAGCCGTTCATAGACTATCTTCAAAGCTTTTGTATTTAGGCATGGATAACATTTTCTTAGAGAATTTTGATATGCCTACTAAACCTCTTCTATATTTACTTTATCAATACATGTGATCAACATGCAATTCATGGAAACATCAATTAGAGCTAAAAAGTTAAAGTTACTTTTGTATGATATGATTTATACTATTATTTACAGTATTAATTCTTTACTGGGGAGAATTTTCCCCTTTTTTCATTTTTCAAAATTGCAAGATTTTTTAACAAACAATTTTATAGATATTTAGCCGTGTCTCTTGCGCCGAGTCATTGTGAAGGGAGGTAACCAGGCATTGAGTCTTATTAAAAAGTGTTGAGCTTTATTATCTGTTGATTAGACTTGCGTCAGATTTCATGTCAGTCAGTGCACAGGTCAGCCAGAGAAGTGGTGCTCAAGATAAGACACTTGTACTCTCTATCAACCAATCTGTGGCCGCCAACACTTTCATTTCGTTATGGGTCACACACTCAACATTCTGGCACAGTTGTTTTCAATAAACCAATCAATGGCCTCCAACACTTTCATTTTGTTATGGGTCACACACTTCAAAATTCTTGCACAGTTGTTCTCAATCAACCAATCAACGGCCTCCTACACTTTCATCTCATTATGGGGCACACACTCAACATTCTGGCACACTTTATCAGTAGCAAGACACACTTCATAAAATTTATTTTTTTCCCCCCTTTTTGAAAATACACAACAAATTCACCCTTTTAAATTTGTAAAAAAAAACCCAAAAATTATGCCCACATCTGCTATTAAAGAAAAAATTTTAAAACTTCCAACCACAAAGCTCAAGCTATTTGATTTATAATTTCTATAGTCATTGCTGTTATTCTAGAAAGATCTTATAAAAAATTAGAAACATGTTAGCATGTGAGAGCATAAAGATGCACACTTATGATATTGGTTCCTGCTTCTGTGGTATCTTGCTACATATTGTTAATGAACATGTTCTATCCTAGACCTAGACTGTTGTATATTGTTACGTATAGTTAATGAACACAATCTATCCTAGACCTAGACTGTTGTATATTGTTACGTATAGTTAATGAACACTATCTATCCTAGACCTAGACTGTTGTATATTGTTACGTATAGTTAATGAACACAATCTATACTAGACCTAGACTGTTGTATATTGTTCATGAACATGTTCTATCCTAGACTTAGACTCTTGTATCTTGTTACATATAGTTAATGAACACAATCTATCCTAGACCTAGACTCTTGTATCTTGTTACGTATAGTTAATGAACACGTTCTATCCTAGGCTTGGCTGTGGGATTTTTACCTGGCCAGAAGCAAAACCTGATCCTATAAATGGAGTGTCAAGGTCATTGTTTTTTCCTGATGAAGCCATCAACCAGGGCCATGTTAGATTCAAGTAAGTGATCAGAGTTTATTTTAATGATGTCAATCTCTAAGCTTTCTAATAAAGTGGTTGTAGAGCTGATGGTGTGTGTGCAAGCCAGGTGATGGGAGAGGTGATGTGTGTGCAAGCCAGGTGATGTTAGAGCTGATGTGTGTGCAAGCCAGGTGATGGGAGAGGGGATGTGTGTGCAAGCCAGGTGATGGGAGAGGGGATGTGTGTGCAAGCCAGGTGATGGGAGAGG
>MUZC01001595.1:5016-19910 GCA_002072015.1 Radix auricularia
CTGTCAAATAGAGAGTTCAAGTTATCAGAATGTCTGTCAAATAGAGAGTTGATGTTATCAGAACTGAATTTTCAACTAATAACATTACTAAATAAGAACTCTAAACGACACTAAGGTGCTATCACATACGATACACTCAGACAAGAAAAGAGAAATTGCTTAAATATTATGTGTCTTTCAATAAAGATTGAACAACGCGACGGTTAGTCAATTGATCTATGTTAAAAAACACAACACATTTGACAGTTTGTCAATTGATCCATGTTAAAAAACACAACACATTTGACAGTAAGTCAATTGATCCATGTTAAAAAACACAACACATCTGACAGTTAGTCTATTGATCCATGTTAAAAAACACAACACATTTGACAGTTAGTCAATTGATCCATGTTAAAAAACACAACACATTTGACAAAGATGTTGACGAGAAATTTGCAGGCCGCACAGAAATTTCTGCATGTAGACGATATCAGATGTTGACATAAACTAAAAGATACTAAGGTGTATGTTGACATGAACCAACAGAGAGTAAAGTGTAGATCTATATTGATATATAAAAACAGAGACAATTGTGTATTTTTACCAAAAAAAAAACTGATATAATTGTGTATATTTACATTGACATATAAAAACTGAGATAATTGTGTATATTTACATATAAAAACAGAGACAATTGTGTATATTTACATATAAAAACTGATATAATTGTGTATATTTACATATAAAAACTGATATAATTGTGTATATTTACATATAAAAACTGAGATAATTGTGTATATTTACATATAAAAACAGAGACAATTGTGCATATTGACATAAAAAAGATACAAGTGTGTAGATCTATATTGACATATCAAAATAGAAACTAAATTTTAAAAAGCAAACTTAAAGAGTTAAAGCAGTTTAAATGTTTGTCAATATTGCGGCAGATTTGTTTCCTATCAACAAAATGAAACCATATTTAATATTTAAACTTTAAACCCTTGACTTCAGTCTTATTACTTTGAGAGATACATTTATTTTTGGCAAAGGTAAAAGCTAGACTGACTTTTATTTACTTACAACTGAACCTCAGGGGTCCTTAAAAGCTATTCACGATCAAGTGAACGTTGAACATTTCAATATAGTTTAGGGGTAAGCGACTGTTAAACTTTACTGTCTAACTTCATCTTTAAATTTTAAAACAGCAATCAGCCATATGACGGGCGTAGACATCTAAAGGATTTGATTACATTTAACGTTCAATACTCACTGCATTGCATCATGATGAAAAATCTGGTGTAACATTCTATTCAGGTCTAAGTTGTTTTTGAAAAAACAATTTGATCTTTTAAATTATTCAAGTAGCTGTAGAACAATTCAAATATTTCTTACATGGGTTGTTTTGTTTCATTTAAATAAGTTTTATTTTTAACTAGTACCATTGTAATCAGTTAAAATATTAAAAATACCTTGCTATAATTGTTATTTATTTATTTATATTTTTTTTGAGTTATTCCAAGCAATCGTGCAATCAATTAAATGAGAACGCACCATGTTTTCACGGTGCGCAGTTAAGGCATTGCACTTTTATCACGTGACACCATTTCGTGTTTGGGTGCGCCAATGTCTGTTCAACTTCATAATTTATTATAAACAACCCGTAAAAACAAAGTTTTTTTATACTAAAAATACCTTATAAATGAGACATGACCAAAAGTATTGATCATGTTCAATATAATACGAAATGCGCGGCAGACTAGCATAAACATTTAATTTACATACTACATAGATATGCATAGAGATAAAGTAAAATTCATTAATTTAATTACAGTACATTTGACCCATCTCAAATTTTGAAAGAATGCATTGTTAGGTGACAATTGTCTTTGTGCAAAATTTCAGCTCGATAGGATCACGGGAAAGGGTTCATTTGTTTTACTTTTGTTTTTTCCGCGGTTCCAGAACAGACAATGAGACAAGACGGTGACGTTAGTATAAGACAGTGATTGCGAACCTACAACACGGCACACAGAGCCTCATGAGCCGGCACACAGAGCCTCATCAGCCGGCACGCAGAGCCTCATCACCACGGCACGCAGAGCCTCATCAGCCGGCACGCAGAGCCTCACCACCACGGCACGCAGAGCCTCATCAGCCGGCACGCAGAGCCTCATCAGCCGGCACGCAGAGCCTCATCAGCCGGCACGAAGAGCCTCATCACCACGGCACGCAGAGCCTCATCAGCCGGCACGCAGAGCCTCATCAGCCGGCACGCAGAGCCTCATCAGCCGGCACACAGAGCCTCATCAGCCGGCACGCAGAGCCTCATCACCACGGCACGCAGAGCCTCATCAGCCGGCATGCAACTAAAATATTTCATTAATCAAACCACTGTGCTGGCACTTTATGTTGGCACTTTGCTATATAAAAGTAGGTTTTAAATAATTTTAATTGAATTTTGGGCACATGCACACACACACGCACACGCGCACGCGCACGCACGCGCACACACGCACACGCGCACACGCACGCACACACACACACACACACACACACACACACACACAAAAGTTCGCCATCACTAGTATAAGGGATTTAAAAATAAAGTGTCTACTTTATGGGTTGTGATGTTTAGTTCAATGAACCAACTAAAATTGGAAATATAATTTTTTTCGAAATGGCTGGCATTTAATTTTTTTAATTATTTCATTTTTGGCAATTTTTTGGATTTTAATATTACATTCCTTTTCACAACAATTTGTAATAACAACGTTGCTTTTATTACAAACTTGATTAAAACGTTTATTTTTATTCAACAAAAAAAAAAAAAGGAACAGAAAATTGTTTCTGAAACTATTTCCTCTCTTACTTCAACCCCATGAAATTAATCTTTGTTAAGCTATACAAATTCGCTCCATTATAAATTCCCTTGCATGTAGTTATTCGCGGGCCTTTTATCTATTATAAAAATCATTGACTTATGCTATGTCTTGATCCCATCAGATGTTGATCTCATGAAAGGATGCAAGTTCCATAACGTTATATCTAAGTATGAGATAGTGTGAGAACCATTGTGCGAGACCCCATCCCATGGCTAGAAAACTGGTTTGATTTTGTTTTTAATGAGGGATTTAGCTCTCCCAGTAACTAACACAGTATGAAGTGTTACACCTACCACTGCCCTAAGACGATACACCAACCACTGCCCTAAGACAATACACCTACCACTGCCCTAAGACAATATACCTACCACTGCCCTAAGACAATACACCTACCAACTGCCCTAAGACAATATACCTACCACTGCCCTAAGACAATATACCAACCACTGCCCTAAGACAATATACCTACCACTGCCCTAAGACAATATACCTACCAACTGCCCTAAGACAATATACCTACCACTGCCCTAAGACAATATACCTACAACTGCCCTAAGACAATATACCTACCAATGCCATAAGACAATATACCTACCACTGCCCTAAGACAATATACCAACCACTGCCCTAAGACAATACACCAACCACTGCCCTAAGACAATACACCTACCACTGCCCTAAGACAATATACCAACCACTGCCCTAAGACAATACACCTACCACTGCCCTAAGAAAATACACCTACCACTGCCCTAAGACAATATACCTACCACTGCCCTAAGACAATATACCTACCACTGCCCTAAGACAATACATTTTGTGTAACAACCTAAAGCTGGTAGATTGAAAGATGGGTGAGAACAGTCGCAAAACTCAATGTTTATAACAAGCAAGCGACAACTTATTCCTTGCTCCCCAACAAACTTTTTCCTGGCTCCCCAACAAACTTTTTCCTGGCTCCCCAACAAACTTTTTCCTGGCTCCCCAACAAACTTTTTCCAGGCTCCCCCGCATGCTGTTTATTACTGGCTCCCACAACTTATTTCCTTGCTCTCCAAGAGCTGTTTCTTCACACACAAATGAATTAATATTTTTAAAAAAAACAATGACAAATCACTCATCACACGACGAGGCCTGACATCTTTTCACGGATCAATGGTTTAATCACGACAGCTCGCCCCCTCCCCCACCCCCGCGTCCCATATGTTTCCCAACAGAACCAAAAACGATGTTGACACAGATATCACACAAAGTTGTCGTCGCTTATTTTGAATTGAGTTTCTCGAGACTTTAGGTGGAATTAGAGTAAAATAACAGGCAGAACGGGTCTGGTGTTTTGGAGGAGACAGTAGGGGGTGGGTGAGAGATTGGAGATGATGGGTAAGAGAATTGGGAGAGAAATAAACAAAGGGCAAGAAATAAGGAAGAGAGCAAGCAACAAACAGAGAGGAAGATGGTGGGAAGGAAAGAAACGAAAAGAGAGAAGGGGGGAAAACTGTGTGTATGTTTTTGTGATAAGAGGAGAGGAAGAGAGAGAGAGAGATAGTGAGAGACATAGCGTTTTAAAAGAGCGAGAACGAGAGAGAGAGAGAGAGATGGCGAGCGTTAAAAAGAGCGAGAACGAGAGAGAGAGAGAGATGGCGAGCGTTAAAAAGAACGAGAGAGAGAGATAGCGTTAAAAAGAGTGAAAACGAGAGAGAAAGAGAGAGTTAAAAAGAGCGAGAACGAGAGAGAGAGATAGCGTTAAAAGGAGCGAGAACGAGAGAGAGAGATAGCGTTAAAAAGAGCGAGAACGAGAGAGAGAGATAGCGTTAAAAAGAGCGAGAACGAGAGAGAGAGATAACGTTAAAGAGAGCGAGAACGAGAGAGAGATAGCGTTAAAAAGAGCGAGAACGAGAGAGAAAGCGTTAAAAAGATCGAGAACGAGAGAGAGATAGCGTTAAAAAGAGCGAAAACGAGAGAGAGGGATAGCGTTAAAAAAGCGAGAACGAGAGAGAGAGATAGCGTTAAAAAGAGCGAGAACGAGAGAGAGAGAGATAGCGTTAAAAAGAGCGAGAACGAGAGAGAGAGATAGCGAGCGTTAAAAAGAGCGAAAACGAGAGAGAGAGATAGCGTTAAAAAGAGCGAGAACGAGAGAGAGAGAGATAGCGTTTAAAAGAGCGAGAACGAGAGAGAGAGATAGCGAGCGTTAAAAAGAGCGAGAACGAGAGAAAGAGATAGCGAGCGTTTAAAAGAGCGAGAACGAGAGAGAGAGAGATAGTGTTAAAAAGAGCGAGAACGAGAGAGAGAGATAGCGTTAAAAAGAGCGAGAACGAGAGAGAGAGAGATAGCGTTACAAAGAGCGAGAACGAGAAAGAGAGATAGCGTTAAAAAGATCGAGAACGAGAGAGAGAGATAGCGTTAAAAAGAGCGAGAACGAGAGAGAGAGAGAAAGCGTTACAGAGAGCGAGAACGAGAGAGAGAGAGCGTTAAAGAGAGCGAGAACGAGAGAGAGAGATAGCGTTAAAGAGAGCGAGAACGAGAGAGAGATAGCGTTAAAGAAAGTGAGAACGAGACAGAGAGAGAGCGTTAAAAAGAGCGAGAACGAGAGAGAGAGATAGCGTTAAAAAGAGCGAGAATGAGAGAGATAGCGTTAAAAAGAGCGAGAACGAGAGAGAGATAGCGTTCAAAAGAGCGAAAACGAGAGAGAGGGATAGCGTTAAAAAAAGCGAGAACGAGAGAGAGAGATAGCGTTAAAAAGAGCGAGAACGAGAGAGAGAGATAGCGTTAAAAAGAGCGAGAACGAGAGAGAGAGATAGCGTTAAAAAAAGCGAGAACGAGAGAGAGAGATAGCGAGCGTTAAAAAGAGCGAAAACGAGAGAGAGATAGCGTTAAAAAATGCGAGAACGAGAGAGAGAGAGATAGCGTTTCAAAGAGCGCGAACGAGAGAGAGAGATAGCGTTAAAAAGAGCGAGAACGAGAGAGAGAGAGAAAGCGTTAAAAAGAGCGAGAACGAGAGAGAGATATAGCGTTAAAAAGAGCGAGAGCGAGAGAGAGAGATAGCGTTAAAGAGAGCGAGAACGAGAGAGAGAGATAGCGTTAAAAAGAGCGACAACGAGAGAGAGAGATAGCGTTAAAAAGAGCGAGAACGAGAGAGAAAGCGTTAAAAAGATCGAGAACGAGAGAGAGATAGCGTTAAAAAGAGCGAAAACGAGAGAGAGGGATAGCGTTAAAAAAGCGAGAACGAGAGAGAGAGATAGCGTTAAAAAGAGCGAGAACGAGAGAGAGAGAGATAGCGTTAAAAAGAGCGAGAACGAGAGAGAGAGATAGCGAGCGTTAAAAAGAGCGAAAACGAGAGAGAGAGATAGCGTTAAAAAGAGCGAGAAAGAGAGAGAGAGAGAGATAGCGTTAAAAAGAGCGAGAACGAGAGAGAGAGATAGCGTTAAAAAGAGCGAGAACGAGAGAGAGAAAGCGTTAAAAAGAGCGAGAACGAGAAAGAGAGAGAGTGTTAAAAAGAGCGAGAACGAGAGAGAGAGATAGCGTTAAAAAGAGCGAGAACGAGAGAGAGAGAGATAGCCTTACAGAGAGCGAGAACGAGAGAGAGAGATAGCGTTAAAGAGAGCGAGAACGAGAGAGAGATAGCGTTAAAGAAAGTGAGAACGAGAGAGAGAGAGAGCGTTAAAAAGAGCGAGAACGAGAGAGAGAGATAGCGTTAAAAAGAGCGATAACGAGAGAGAGATAGCGTTAAAAAGAGCGAGAACGAGAGAGAGAGATAGCTTTAAAAAGAGCGAGATTGAGAGCGAGAACGAGAGAGAGAGAGAGCGTTAAAGAGAGCGAGAACAAGAGAGAGAGATATCGAGCGTTAAAAAGAGCGAAAACGAGAGAGAGAGAGAGAGAGCGTTAAAAAGAGCGAGAACGAGAGAGAGATAGATAGCGTTAAAAAAAACGAGAACGAGAGAGAGATAGCGTTAAAAAGAGCGAGAACGAGAGAGAGAGATAGCGTTAAAAAGAGCGAGAACGAGAGATAGAGAGATAGCGATTGTTAAAAAGAGCGAGAACGAGAGAGAGATAGCGTTAAAAAGAGCAAGAACGAGAGAGAGAGATAGCGAGCGTTAAAAAGAGCGAGGAGAGAGAGAGATAGCGTTAAAAAGAGCGAGGACGAGAGAGAGATAGCGTTAAAAAGAGCGAGAACGAGAGAGAGAGAGATAGCGTTAAAAAGAGCGAGAACGAGAGAGAGAGATAGATAGCGTTAAAAAGAGCGAGAACGAGAGAGAGAGAGAGCGTTAAAAAGAGCAAGAACGAGAGAGAGAGAGAGAGAGCGTTAAAAAGAGCGAGAAGAGAGAGAGAGATATCGTTAAAAAGAGCGAGAACGAGAGAGAGATAGCGTTAAAAAGAGCGAGAACGAGAGACAGAGAGATAGCGTTAAAAAGAGCGAGAACGAGAGAGAGAGAGATAGCGTTAAAAAGAGCGAGAACGAGAGAGAGAGATAGCGTTAAAAAGAGCGAGAACGAGAGAGAGAGAGAGATAGCGTTAAAAAGAGCGAGAACGAGAGAGAGAAATATCGTTAAAAAGAGCGAGATCGAGAGAGAGAGAGATAGCGTTAAAAAGAGCGAGAACGAGAGAGAGAGATATATATAGCGTTAAGAAGAGCGAGAACGAGAGAGAGGGAGATTGCGTTAAAAAGAGCGAGAACGAGAGAGAGAGAGATAGCGTTAAAAAGAGCGAGAACGAGAGAGAGAGATAGCGTTAAAAAGAGCGAGAACGAGAGAGAGAGATAGCGTTAAAAAGAGCGAGAACGAGAGAGAGATATTGCGTTAAAAAGAGCGAGAACGAGAGAGAGATAGAGAGAGAGAGAGAGGCGCTTTATAGAAGGCGCACGAGAGAGGGTGAGAGAGAGTGTGAAAGAGAAAGAGTTCGAAAGAGAGAGAGAAGGGAGAGGAAGAGAGAGAGACATAGTGAGAGAGAGAGAGCAGGGGCAGTAAGAGATTGCGAAAGAGAGAGGAATTGAGAGAGAGAGAGGGGGAAGAGACAGAGAGAGAGACAAAGAGAAACCGACTCATCTGTCCTATAGAGTGTCATCTAACACTCCCCAAGCCAACCGGCTTAAATGTACGACTATAATATATGACAACACATTTGTTCGGAGGCTTGTAGATTGTTCTAGATGGTTTTATAGATTTTCATCTCATATCTCTCCCTCAAGTAGCGCCGTCTCGAGAATGGCATCCCACGCCATTGACATTTCGAGACAGGATTGTGCCTGCTGTCATGCTGCAGTGGATCTCAAACTCTTAAAAACGATTTATTTCAGCAATGTCTTTGGGAAGAGCCGAACCGATTTAATACAGAATTTTGTGTGAAACCCACTTTCTAGGATGCAAGAACAAAGAACATAGAGTTGCGAACATATTTCTAAACTGTTTGAGGTCTGAAATCACAGTCAAGTCGGGAGTTATGGTTGATTTAAACAAAAAAAAAATCATAAACATTGACGAAAGGTGAATTATATCGCATGTCAAGATTTCGGAATATCTAATACGTGCTGGCTGGAAAACATTAACTTTAAATTCAGCGTGAATTTTAATGTTTTCAACCATCGCTTTTGACTGTTGTATGCCCCAAATTCTCTGTTTGTTGGTTGACGATGTTACTTACATTCACGGGACACAACCGGTTAGTGTGAGTCAGTACTGTTCATCACCCACTTTGCGCCTAACTAAACTTTTCGTGTCTGCGACTTGATCAAATTATTTGTATCTATCTAGTGTTAAATCGTTGATCATGTATTATATGTATATATATATTATCAGAGGCGTCACTAGTCACTAGTGCGGTAGCTCATGGTGTCACCCACCCCTTTACATCATAGAATTTCCCCGAGTCTGCAAACGCAAAAAAAAAAAAAAAGAATAAAAAAAACCCCAGTAACTTACGGAATTTTACTTAGGGGTGTCACCCCTTGTGATGGTGTCGCACCTTGTGATGGTGTCACCCCTTGTGATGGTGTCACCCCTTGTGATGGTGTCACCCCTTGTGATGGTGTCGCACCTTGTGATGGTGTCACCCCTTGTGATGTTGTTACCCCTTGTGATGGTGTCGCCCGGTGCGGTCCTCACCCCCGCACTCTGCTAGTAACGCCTCTGATTATTTTCAATTATTTTTGTCTTGTCACATTTATTTTACCTGGACCTCACTCCCCGCCACCTCACTCCCCGCCACCTCACCAGCCTGTCTCATGTTTAAATCAACACCCCCCTCCCGCCCTGATTGTATGTAAGTCTTACCCATTCCCGATCTGGTTGTGTGTTAGTGTGTTAGTCCGCTGGTTTGTTACTGTGATGTTAATGGCTGGTTAGAAAGGTGGAATAAGACATAAATGCACGGATTAAGTTGTTACGTCATCGATTCTAGGAAACTTGAGTGGCCTCCCCTTCTATTCTACATCTCGCTGCTCCGCGGAGCAAGATATTATCATATGGCTACAAGGAAAACTACTTTATGACTTGGGATCTTTCAAGTATCTACTTTATGACTTAGTATCTATCTACTTTATGACTTGGGATCTATCCAGTATCTACTTTATTACGTGACATCTATCAAGTATCTATTTGACGTGGAATCTAGCAAGTATCTACTTGACGTGGAATCTATCAAGTATCTACTTGACGTGGAATCTATCAAGTATCTACTTGATGACTTGGAATCTATCAAGTATTTACTTTATGACTTGGGATCTATTCAGTATCTACTTAATGACTTGGAATCTATCAAGTATTTACTTTATGACTTGGAATCTATCAAGTATTTACTTTATGACTTGGAATCTATCAAGTATCTACTTGATGACTTGGAATCTATCAAGTATTTACTTAATGACTTGGGATCTATCAAGTATCTACTTAATGACTTGGAATCTATCAAGTATCTACTTAATGACTTGGAATCTATCAAGTATTTACTTTATGACTTGGGATCAATCCAGTATCTACTTTATTACGTGGAATCTATCAAGTATCTACTTTATGACTTGGAATCTATCAAGTATCTACTTAATGACTTGGAATCTATCAAGTATTTACTTAATGACTTGGGATCTATCAAGTATCTACTTAATGACTTGGAATCTATCAAGTATTTACTTAATGACTTGGGATCTATCAAGTATCTACTTGATGACTTGGAATCTATCAAGTATTTACTTTATGACTTGGGATCAATCCAGTATCTACTTTATTACGTGGAATCTATCAAGTATCTACTTGACGTGGAATCTATCAAGTATCTACTTGATGACTTGGAATCTATCAAGTATTTACTTTATGACTTGGGATCTATTTAGTATCTACTTAATGACGTGGAATCTATCAAGTATCTACTTAATGACGTGGAATCTATCAAGTATCTACTTGATGACTTGGAATCTATCAAGTATCTACTTGATGACTTGGAATCTATCAAGTATTTACTTTATGACTTGGGATCTATCAAGTATTTACTTTATGACTTGGGATCTATTCAGTATCTACTTTATTACGTGACATCTAGCTAGTATCTACTTAATGACTTGGGATCTATTCAGTATCTACTTTATGACTTGGGATCTATCAAGTATCTACTTTATTACGTGACATCTATCAAGTATCTACTTGACGTGGAATCTATCAAGTATCTACTTAATGACTTGGAATCTATCAAGTATCTACTTTATGACTTGGGATCTATCAAGTATCTACTTGATGACGTGGAATCTACCGCATGGTGTGAAAACTATCATGTATCTATTTTACTACTTCATCTCATGGAATCTCTCACTTATCTAATTTATCACGTGAAAATATCATGGTACCTACTCAATGACATGAAATCTGTCATGTATCTATTTTACTACTTCATATCATGGAATCTCTCACTTATCTAATTTATCACGTGAAAATATCATGGTACCTACTCAATGACACGAAATCTGTCATGTATCTATTTTACTCATCTTTTACGACAGATTTATTTTGTTCAATATAAATAGTGGCCGTGCATGTAGTCTATCTGGAAATAAAAATATTATTTTTTTGAAAAAACACAAATTTTATTAGATGCCTTTCTTAACAGACAATAAAATCACATAGATAGAAGTGACATAAAAGTTACAATTAGTGTTGTTTTGCAAGATGTCAGTAAAAAGCGATAAAGATTAGTGCTCAGAGCATGAAGAGCTTTTCGTTATTGTTGGTTTGGCAAGTGAGTTATTTCTAACCTGTTTAAGAAGCGTCCATTATTGTGTGGCGCGCATTGCCATGGTAATCTATATATAACTTAAATTTCGAAAATGTCTGTCATCTTAACTCAGGGTGCAACACACATTTCTACGCCTTCGCCTTTTTTACTGACATTTCCAAACTAACTCCCTGTTCATCCCTCCCACACACACAAATCCTTTCTCCATGAAGATGGTTTGAAATCTGAGTATTAAATTGTTGATATCGAAGTGTGCCACCAATAAATTAACCTTTATTCCCATTTAAAACAACTTATATTTTTTAAATGTCATTCTGCACAAATAAATGGAATTCTTGTTTGCCCCGTCTTCCCTTCCCCCCGTACCACTTTGTTACGCTCTTGACTTTCAGACTCCTGGCTCTGACTGCACAGAAGACACACGTGATGCCAACACACTTCAAGCACGCGCCACCAGTATGAGATGTGAGCCTAGTCAATGACACGGATCAACATTGTAATCTAACAATTTTCCTCCTATGATTTGTTTTTAAACATGGAGGGAGAGAAAAATGATAATTTTGGTGGTGCGGGATTTAGAGGCCGTCAATAAAATGCAACTCTCGGCTGTTATAGGTTTTTTTTTTTAAACGATCGATCGAATTTCAAAACAATAATGAAAATCATGAAAGCACTTTTTCTTATTATTATTTAATGCCAACGATCGATATTCTGATCATTATGGACTAGGGTTGTAGCCATCAGAGCTAGGAGGACTCAGGAACCCATCAGAGCTGGGTGGTCTCAGGTACCCATCAGAGCTGGGTGGTCTCAGGTACCCATCAGAGCTGGGTGGACTCAGGTACCCATCAGATCTGGGTGGACTCAGGTACCCATGAGAGCTGGGTGGACTCAGGTACCCATCAGAGCTGGGTGGATTTAGGTACCCATCAGATCTGGGTGGACTCAGGTACCCATCAGATCTGGGTGGACTCAGGTACCCATCAGAGCTGGGTTGATTTAGGTACCCATCAGATCTGGGTGGACTCAGGTACCTAATAGAGCTGGGTGGACTCAGGTACCCATCAGAGCTGGGTGGACTCAGGTACCCATCAGAGCTGGGTGGATTTAGGTACCCATCAGATCTGGGTGGACTCAGGTACCCATCAGAGCTGGGTGGACTCAGGTACCCATCAGATCTGGGTGGTCTCAGGTACCTAATAGAGATGGGTGGACTCAGGTACCTAACAGAGATGGGTGGACCCAGGTACCCATCAGAGCTGGGTGGTCTCAGGTACCCATCAGAGCTGGGTGGTCTCAGGTACCTAATAGAGCTGGGTGGACTCAGGTACCCATCACAGCTGGGTGGTCTCAGGTACCCATCAGAGCTGGGTGGTCTCAGGTACCCATCAGAGCTGGGTGGACTCAGGTACCCATCAGAGCTGGGTGAATTTAGGTACCCATTAGAGCTGGGTGGACTCAGGTACCCATCAGAGCTGGGTGGACTCAGGTACCCATCAGAGCTGGGTGGACTCAGATACCCATCAGAGCTGGGTGGACTCAGGTACCTAATAGATATGGGTGGACCCAGGTACCCATCAGAGCTGGGTGGACTCAGGTACCCATCACAGCTGGGTGGACTCAGGTACCCAAAAGAGCCGGGTGGAAACAGGGACTCACGACAGCCACGGTACGGGTCCTTCACAGAGACTCGAGCCCGCGACTCTCAGTACGACAGCAGAGCAGCTAGGCCTTTAGACCATCATGCCCTCCCTTCCCTAGCTCGGCCTTTATGTCACAGCTCTGTTTGACCGATGGGAAATATGAGCTAGACTCAACCTCTCCATTAAATCAGCTTATATCAAGGTCTCATAACTTGACTCAACAGCCCATTTAAATCAGCTTATATCAAGGCCGTATAACTTGACTCAACAGCCTGATTAAATCAGCTTATATCAAGGCCTCATAACTTGACTCAACAGCCCCATTAAATCAGCTTACATCAAGGCCTCATAACTTTACTCAACAGCCTCATTAAATCAGCTTACATCAAGGCCTCATAACTTGACTCAACAGCCCCATTAAATCAGCTTACATCAAGGCCTTATAACTTGACTCAACAGCCCCATTAAATCAGCTTACATCAATGCCTTATAACTTGACTCAACAGCCTGATTAAATCAGCTTATATCAAGGCCTCATAACTTGACTCAACAGCCCCATTTAATTCAGCTTACATCAAGGCCTTATAACTTGACTCAACAGCCACATTAAATCAGCTTATATCAAGGCCTTATAACTTGACTCAACAGCCTCATTAAATCAGCTTATATCAACTTATATCAAGGCCTCATAACTTTACTCAACAGCCTCATTAAATCAGCTTATATCAAAGCCTTATAACTTGACTCAACAGCCCCATTCAATCAGCTTACATCAAGGCCTCATAACTTGACTCAACAGCCCCATTAAATCAGCTTACATCAAGGCCTCATAGCTTGATTCAACATCCCAATTAAATCAGCTTATATCAAGGCCTCATAACTTGACTCAACAGCCCCGTTAAATCAGCTTATATCAAGGCCTTATAACTTGACTCAACAGCCTCATTAAATCAGCTTATATCAACTTATATCAAGGCCTTATAACTTGACTCAACAGCCCCATTAAATCAGCTTATATCAAGGCCTCATAACTTGACTCAACAGCCCCATTAAATCAGCTTATATCAAGGCTTATAACTTGACTCAACAGCCCCATTAAATCAGCTTATATCAAGGCCTCATAACTTGACTCAACAGCCTCATTCAATCAGCTTACATCAAGGCCTTATAACTTGACTCAACAGCCCCATTAAATCAGCTTATATCAAGGCCTCATAACTTGACTCAACAGCCCCATTAAATCAGCTTATATCAAGGCCTTATAACTTGACCCAACAGCCTCATTAAATCAGCTTACATCAAGGCCTTATAACTTGACTGAACAGCCCCATTCAATCAGCTTACATCAAGGCCTCATAACTTGACTCAACAGCCCCATTAAATCAGCTTATATCAAGGCCTCATAACTTGACCCAACAGCCCCATTAAATCAGCTTACATTAAGGCCTCATAACTTTACTCAACAGCCCCATTAAATCAGCTTACATCAAGGCCTCATAGCTTGACTCAACATCCCCATTAAATCAGCTTATATCAAGGCCTCATAACTTGACTCAACAGCCCCATTAAATCAGCTTACATCAAGGCCTCATAACTTGACTCAACAGCCTCATTAAATCAGCTTACATCAAGGCCTCATAACTTGACTCAACAGCCTCATTAAATCAGCTTACATCAAGGCCTCATAACCAGACTCAACAGCCCCATTAAATCAGCTTATATCAAGGCCTTATAACTTGACTCAACAGCCCCATTAAATCAGCTTATATCAAGGCCTTATAACTTGACTCAACAGCCTCATTAAATCAGCTTACACAAAGACCTTATAACTTGACTCAACAGCCCCATTAAATCAGCTTATATCAAGGCCTTATAACTTGCCTCAACAGCCCCATTAAATCAGTTTATATCAAGGCCTCATTACTTGACTCAACAGCCTCATTAAATCAGCTTATATCAAGGCCTTATAACTTGACTCAACAGCCCCATTAAATCAGCTTACATCAAGGCCTTATAACTTGACCCAACAGCCTCATTAAATCAGCTTACATCAAGGCCTCATAACTTGACTCAACAGCCCCATTAAATCAGCTTATGTCAAGGCCTTATAACTTGACTCAACAGCCCCATTAAATCAGCTTACATCAAGGCCTTATAACTTGACTCAACAGCC
>MUZC01001595.1:26059-57528 GCA_002072015.1 Radix auricularia
GGGCGTTAGCAAAGGACCAATCTTTAAATGTAATATTGGAGAACCCTCCTCACCCCCCCCACCAATGTTCACTCAAAGGTTCGTTGACCCGTGTGAAAAGAAATGTTTTGTGCAAATTTGCACAGAATCCCTTTTTAAAGCAATATTATACCAAATTTGCTGCGCGGTAATTCTAAAGTGCTGCGAGGCGTTGGTCAGATACCTGTCTGGTTGCGCGGCTTAAATGAAACATTGTCCCTCCCGAAAATCCCGTTGTATTTTAATACAAAAACATCACTGTACAGCAATATGGATGCTTGATTATAACAACAGCGCGCATAGAAAATGAAGATCTAAATAGACTCTACATGGTGCACGATATTTGCAAAACAGCAACAAAAAATTGATCTCTCCCTCTAAGTCTTTCTATTTTATAGTAAAACTAAGACTTGTTAACCCTTTACTCTCTACAATTTCTGACGTTTTTTATAGTCACATTTCCGTATCTTTAACTCTTCACAATCTCAGAAACATATGTGTATAGGGCCTATAAATTTCCATTTGCGTTTCGTCAATACGTTAAAACTTTAAAAACAAACATGTCTATCAATATTTTATTTGCGGCTCTTCGACTTTTCGCAAACTCAGAAACAGGTATGTCTATCACTGTTTCAAGAATCATTTAAAATGACCGCGAATGGCAGACAACATTGCCATTTCACATTAACTGCATTCAAAAGCCAGAACTGTCGGCCATTAAATTCTATTTCTCGTATCTAAACAGGTTTCTTAGGGTTAACTAAAAATTGATCAGAAACTTAATTAAGATGCGGCCGTCGTTTCGAGATAATTATTCAACACAAAGCTCCTCGGTGGCGTTACGACAGATGTCCTAACACTGCTCAGCTGTCTGTGTCCCAGACAGCACATGACAGATGACCTGCACTAGGGATGTTGCACAAAATCTGCACATATCTTACCAGCACCGTGACTACTATTGCATGAAGCGCCCCATTACGTAGACACCACAAACATCAACTTTAGTACACGTAAACAAAAACACTGGCGTGAATCTCCTGAAACATTCCTGTGGTGAATATTGCGAGTCAGCATTACTCCTGTCCCTGTCTAAGATGTGCGGCTATTACTCTAGTTCCTGTGGTGAATATTGCGAGTCAGCATTACTCCTGTCCCTGTCTAAGATGTGCGGCTATTACTCTAGTTCACTAACAACAAGCTCTAGGGGAAACATCTTTTTTTTCCCACTTTCCTCTCTCGTCATTTCGCTCCCAAAAACGTAAAATATGTTAAATTCCTTGTTGTGGTATCGAGGTGTTATATATTTTAGCTCTGGTATCGAGGGTGTATAGTATATTTATTCTTGCATATACTTGACTTGTTAGAAAACAAGTAACGAGTATTCAGGTAGTTAGGTATCGCAATAAAATTAATGAGAGCCTCAACTGATTAGAAAATTATGACTTTTTACATTTCTGGGTGAAAAAAACGGACATTTTCTAGGAATATTTTAAATCTAAATATATTTTAAAGCACCTCATATTAACTGATGATATGATATAGATTCCTTAACTAGACTTAAGTATCATATTATCTAGATTATCTATTATCTAGATTTGCTGTATTAAAATTGAAAGCAAGAGATCAGGGATCAAGATTAGCCATTAAACTATTTTCGCAAGAGACCATTCATTAATTATTTCAACAATTTTAAGGCAAGTTAAGCCCATCTTCCTCCTCTTGGACAACTACAGTCAATCTTTCAAGGACTCTCAAACGAATAAGTTGAGCGGTAGTTTATAACACACCTGCCCCTTCTACCTTTCAAGAAAATAAAAGTTGCCAACAGTCTTAGTGAAATGTGTTTACAATTAATTTTTTATGCAGAATTTTCTGAAACCATTGACGCGGTAAAATTGTTTATTTTTTTTATTTAGAAAAATAAATTTTGATTGATTTGAAAATAATGCTCCACCTCCATCAATAACTAATAGCGACTAAGGCAAATCAAATATTTAGATGCTACTGATTCTATATCCATGCCCCACCCCGTGACCATGGTCCCAGATTGCTCACCAGAAACTCCGCCCCTGTCTATCTCACCGTCAATTGTCATGAGCAAACATTTTCCTGGTCGCAGGACTCAGATAAAAACAGTTCTGTCAACAAATCAAATAATTCATCCAAAATCATTTCCAGAAAACTGGAAACTTAATTTATTCTAGAAAACTAAAAACTTTCCGTCCACTTATTTAAAAATGTATAAAAAGTAGAGCAGCCACACGTAAATGAGATTTACATCTGCTAAGAATTACGGGAACAATTTCCTGGTTGCCCTCATTCGTGTATTGTAGCTGTATATTGGACACATTTTTTAAATTATACTTTTTATTATAGTTTTTTTTTTTTTTAATTATTAAAATTATAACTTAAATACTTTAAGTTGCTGTTTTTTTTTTTTCAAATTTAAATTATATGTCGAAATCTTTTCTTATTTTATCCAATAATTTAACACTGAAAAATTTTCAGATTTTAAAAAAAAAAAATTTAAAATCCTTTAAAAGTCAATTAAATAAAAACATGGGACTGCATCTATTGATAGATTAAATTAACTGATTAAAAAAATCTCTTACTGTTAAAACAACTCTATCAAATTATATATATGTATTTTTTTTTCATTTGAGACAAATGTTGACATATACAAATACACAGCACACACCTAGAACTGCCTGTTCCCCGACAAAGATGAAGAAACAGTTGATCAGCCACAATCATCTAGTCACTGGGGCATCTGCTCCTACTTCCGTGAGTTTAAATCCATGGTGGCGCGTACGACTCTTCAACCCAGAATTGTCTTGCATGAGATAGACAAAAACCCCGACATCTTCGTCTGCAGGCTTGACGGCTTGTGACACCGTCACGGGCCATTAAAACGCCCATTTATCTACATGACAGCCAACAATTTGAGGGCAGCAAGCTGGATTTATGAGGGGAAATCCTTCAAAGGGGCTTAATTCTACCTCAAAGATGCGATCAAAGGAGACGTTGGTCACGCGAGTTCAAGTGTTTGTTGGCTCCTTTCATTCCATTCAACCTTGACATTGAGCTTAGGTTCAAGTGATTTTTACACCGAAACTGATCAAATGTTAGTGCACCATTGACAAACCCACTATCCCAACTGATCAAATGTTAGTGAACCATTGGCAAACCCACTATCCCAACTGATCAAATGTTAGTGAGCCATTGGCAAACCCACCATACAAACTGATCAAATGTTAGTGTACTATTGACAAACCCTCTATCCAAACTGATCAAATGTTAGTGCACCATTGACAAACCCACTATCCCAACTGATCAAATGTTAGTGAACCATTGGCAAACCCACTATCCCAACTGATCAAATGTTAGTGAGCCATTGGCAAACCCACCATACAAACTGCTCAAATGTTAATGTACTATTGACAAACCCACTATCCCAACTGATCAAATGTTAGTGTACTATTGACAAACCCACTATCCAAACTGATCAAATGTTAGTGTACTATTGACAAACCCTCTATCCAAACTGATCAAATGTTAGTGTACTATTGACAAACCCACTATCCCAACTGATCAAATGTTAGTGTACTATTGACAAACCCACTATCCAAATTGATCAAATGTTAGTGTACTATTGACAAACCCACTATCCAAATTGATCAAATGTTAGTGTACTATTGACAAACCCTCTATCCAAACTGATCAAATGTTAGTGCACCATTGACAAACCCACCATACAAACTGCTCAAATGTTAATGTACTATTGACAAACCCACTATCCAAATTGATCAAATGTTAGTGTACTATTGACAAACCCACTATCCAAATTGATCAAATGTTAGTGTACCATTGGCAAACCCACTATCCAAACTGGTTCAACTTTAATGCAGCATTGGCGCCCCCACCACCCAAACCCGACTATTTAATCATCAAATGTCATATCGGGGGAGTTGTAGGGATTTCATTGCCATTAATTGCTTGCCTATACCACGTTTAATTACTTCCTTTCTGTCCGGCATGATTGCAGTCACTGTCATTTCCCAAATGAGACGACTGATATTTCGAATAAACCCCGAGATTCCATTTTCTCCGCCGCTTTCCCTCTGCGGGGAATGTCATCAAATAAGCATATAGCATTATTCCTATACGCTTGCTGCTGTAAGATTATTTTTAAAAATTGTACACCCCACAAACACAGTCATTTTATTATCCTTATCTAAATTTGATGCACCGTTACGCTAAACTGCTGCACAGCGTCCGTTAGATACCTGCGCCGCCGCGCAGCTAAAGGTGATTATTAGTGCAAAGCACATTTATACAAATAAATATTCTTGCCAGGGGAGCATGTTTGACAAATGATCAACAGATTCAAGATTGTACTTCAGTCTACAGCACGGGCCGGGAAACCATGGCTCGCGAGCCAGATGTCATCTGGCTCGGCACTATTGATGGCTGCATCTGATTTTCAGACGTATGTTCGCTTATATTTTTTAAAATCTACATATTGATTGCAAATAAAAAAAATTGCATAACAATGTTAATAATTAAAAAGAATTCACAATTGTTGTACTTTTAGAGTTGAAATTACACAAAATGCATACATTTTCATGATGTATGGCTGTAACAAAAATTTCTTTTCAAAATGACTGTTGTTTATGACTCTCAGACAAAACGTTTCCCAACCACTGGAATGGTCCAATTAAACAAGTAGAAAATGATGTCTCGGTAAAACCGTCTGATAAACGCTATGCTTCAAACTAAATCACCATTAAAACGAAAGTAAAACAAAGAGAATATAAAAAAAGACATACTTTTAAAATATTACATATCAACATATTGGGTTAACGCAAATCATAAAATTAAAGGCTGAAGCGAAGTATGTCGACCGTGACGTCACGACGCTACCGGTTGCTGGAAAAGAAAGTTCTATAAATTCTTAAAGTATTATAAAAAATGGAAGGTTTTAGGGTTTGGGTTAGGTATCGCTTTAGAATTTTCGGAAAATTGAAGATTTTAGGGTTTGGGTTAGGTATAGCTATAGAATTATAATTTTAAAGCTTTTTAAAGGACGTGCTATAACAACAAAGAAGGCCACCATGACCGTGACGTCACGGTCGACATACTTCGCTTTTACCAAATTAAAAGATGTGCATCTTGCTTCTCGATAAGATTAAGGAAATCGGAGAAAACGCTTTAAGTTTAAGATTTCTTTCAAAATAATCCATCTGGTAAATGTCTGCGACTAAATTTGTACTCGACATAAGTCATAAGTATATCTGCTTCTGAGCATTTCCCCAGACCTATGGCGGATTAAGGGGGGGGGGGCTGAGCGGGCTAAAGCCACGGGCCCCCGACGATTTGGGGCCCCCAAACTTTTTATATTTTATAATAAAAGTGTACAAATGTTTGCACGAACCCTTGAAAATATAATAAATTAAATAAATTTATAAACATTATCTATTAAACTGATTGCGATTCCAGAGTTGCGAAGTCTTAAGTGCCAGATTTTCCCAGCCAGGAGTAAAAAAATTCCCAAATTGGGCTAAAAATTCCGAAATGCATTAAAAATTTGGGGGAAAATCTGAAAAGTGGCAATTCAATTAAATGCTTTCGCATTCATTTTAATGACTTTTGACTTCCAAATTAAAAAATAATAAATATTTTTGCATTTGTAAGGCAATTTTTAATAGGGTACTTTCAATTTTTATTTAATCTGTACGTTTTTTTTTAACAACTTGGCTACAAAGCCAAAATATAGATTATACTTTTAAATTTTAACATCATGAAGTTTAAAAAAGTTATTTGGATACTCTTGTAATTTAAATTTGTCTGTGATTGATAAAAATATATTTTTAAAAATGAATGTTTTGAAATTTATTAATAATGAATCAATCATACATGGTTACATAGATTGTTATATGTTTACATATTATTAATGATTTGGTCCTTTATATGTAACAAACATTTTATGATGATTCGGGCTCAGACTAATTAATTATATTATTTAATAGTAATACATTTACACAATCTGACTGTAAACTGTCTGCAGTCTACTGTCAGTGACAATGTTGGGAAAAACCTAGCAAAAACGTCAGGAAAAAAAACTAGATCCGAAATAAAAAACCTAGACACGCTAAAAATAAACAAATATGACGTCAAAGAGCCTCGCACCAACACAAAAAAAGTATTTCTTATTTGAAAATGAGCATGTTTCAAATTATTTTATTTTATTTTCATCCAAGAATGTAATTATTTTCTTTTAAATTGTCAATCTNAAAAATTCCCATATGTTAGGCAAAATCCTTATAAATTCCTAAATTCCCATTTTAAAAAGTTTGGCTAAAAAAAACACGATTCGGGAAATTTCTTACGACTTCTTAACACTGCGCGATTCAGACCTGACAGTCTTAATAATCTATAAAACTTGGCTCACTTAGAGAATATAGTATAAAATATAGTTTATATTTTAAAAATTTTCAAATTAGACAAGCTCCGCGGGTCGTGTGGAAAGGGCATAGGCTTGTGATGCAAATGGTGTCGGGTTCGATTTCCAGCGGTGGAATGTAAAAGTTTTTCTTTTCACACTCAATTTTTAACACACCGGCGAACATTTTAAACAGTTATTTCTTCGTGTTCGTTTCTTTTTTCATTATTAATATTTAGTTACAGTCTTATATTAGCTGTTAGCAATCATATTTTAAGGGACGCTGGCTGGATAGGGCCACCGTTTGTTTGCTGCCAGGGGCCCCGTGCAGTCTTAATCCGCCCCTGCCCCAGACCACTTTAAAATTGATAGTTTGACAGAGTTACATTCTGACATTCAACATAAAGTAAGTGTGATCGTGTCTTAGTATGTTCCTGGCGTATAAAATTCCTAGCTTTGACGATCATGACTTATTCAAGACATCGTGTGTCGTGTGCAAAACTCACGACGAATACAAACAGACGGAAACATTCTAATGAAATTAAAAATCTAGAACTCAATGAAATCGAAACAAATTCCATCCAACAAAATAGCCTAGAGGTAGAATCTACTCCATAATTTATGAAAGAAAAGAAATAATAATTCAATTTGAATATTAGACTATATATAAAAGATTGCTTTTTTTTGTTTTTTTTTTTGTTTTTTTTTTTTTGTTTTGTTTTTTGTTTTAAAATAATTTTCTAAACGGGAAATTATCACCTGTTTTAATTTTAAAAATACATCATTATTTTAATTTTATATTCCTATTTATTTTAATTTATTGTCTTAAAAAATATAGTTAAGATTTACCATTTAAAGTACTTAATATTTATTCTATGATTTTATTGCACAGTTTGTTTGTTTTTATTTAAAATTTATTATTTACCGGTGTTCATTTTGTCAATCGCATCGATTTTGTTGTTGTTTAAGTTATTGATAAGCTTTGTAAGCCTGTAGTTGATGTAAGTTTTAATATATATTAATAATACCGGCTGGCCCTTTGTACTACTATAAATAGCTGTCTCACTTTAAAAAAATATATTTCATTTTTTGAACTTCATCGTTTTGTGTGTTGTTGTTTTTTAACTACTCTTCATTGGACCGTCTCAGCCGACCCCCTCCCACAAATCCCCAACAGGTGAGTTTTCAGACTAGGGTGCATACATATAAACAATACCATGTCAGACACCACCACCCTACATTCCCATCTTCCGCGGGGGCATAAGTCATAAATGTGACACCGTTAACTACCGGCCAGCAGACGTAGGCCGTGACCGTATTGTCACTAAACAACCGGGGCCCTAAGCTCAAGTGTCCAAACGGTGACTTCAGTCTGCGAGCACGACTCAAGCAGCGATAGACGGGGACAGAGTTGGGTATAGTGCTTGGCTATTACTATAGGACGTTAATCCAGCGTGTAAAACGTTAAAATTTCATTAGGTTTCGTCTCTGACTACCCACCCCCTGTCTCACCCAGACCGTATTTTTTTTAAAAAGGTGCTGAACAAAATCATTCCGAAATATTTTAAAATCTCCCCTCAACTTGTGATAACCCCCTCCCCAATCCCAACCCAACTAACCTTTGCTGACCTAGTTTTCGAGTTTTGTCTCACCGACGAGATGTCATAGGGTGAACATTAATGGTGAGCTGTAAAATGAATATTTAATATAAGGAAGTGGGTTATCTAAAAGTAAGATTTATGGAAGCAGTTCGGTTTAAGAGTGAACGAACGGGTGAGGACCCTGCCATTTAGTTTTAGGAGTGAACGAACGAGTGAGGACCCTGCCATTTAGTTTTAGGAGTGAACGAACGAGTGAGGACCCTGCCATTTAGTATTAGGAGTGAACGAACGGGTGAGGACCCTGCCATTTAGTTTTAGGAGTGAACGAACGAGTGAGGACCCTGCCATTTAGTTTTAGGAGAGAACGAACGAGTGAGGACCCTGCCATTTAGTTTTAGGAGTGAACGAACGAGTAAGGACCCTGCCATTTAGTTTTAGGAGTGAACGAACGAGTGAGGACCCTGCCATTTAGTTTTAGGAGTGAACGAACGAGTGAGGACCCTGCCATTTAGTTTCAGCGCGTTTAAATTTATTCTCTTGGCATTCGGCTGGATTCAAATTGAATGGGCACTTTGGTAACATTCTCTCAAATATAATAATATCATTATTATTGATCTCTGATTCAATCTGCGGTGGTACAAATGGGACAGATGATGTGGCGGTAAAGTTGGTATAGATGATGTGGTGGTACAGATGATGTGGTGGTACAGTGGGTATAGATGATGTGGCGGTAAAGTTGGTATAGATGATGTGATGGTACAGTTGGTATAGATGATGTGGTGGTAAAGTGGGTATAGATGGTGTGGTGGTACAATTGGTATAGATGATGTGATGGTACAGTTGGTATAGATGATGTGGTGCTAAAGTGGGTATAGATGGTGTGGTGGTACAGTTGGTACAGATGATGTGATGGTACAGTTGGTATAGATGATGTGGTACAGTTGGTATAGATGATGTGGTGGTACAGTTGGTATAGATGATGTGATGGTACATTTGGTATAGATGATGTGGTGGTACAGTTGGTATAGATGATGTGATGGTACAGTTGGTACAGATGATGTGATGGTACAGTTTGTATAGATGATGTGGTACAGTTGGTATAGATGATGTGGTGGTACAGTTGGTATAGATGATGTGATGGTACAGTTGGTATAGATGATGTGGTGGTACAGTTGGTACAGATGATGTGGTGGTACAGATGATGTGGTGGTACAGTTGGTACAGATGATGTGATGGTACAGTTGGTATAGATGATGTGGTGGTACAGTTGGTACAGATGGTGTCGTGGTACAATTGGTATAGATGATGTGATGGTACAGTTGGTATAGATGATGTGATGGTACAGTTGGTATAGATGATGTGGTGGTACAGTTGGTACAGATGATGTGGTGTTACAGTTGGTACAGATGATGTGGTGGTACAGTTGGTACAGATGATTTGGTGGTGGTACAGTTGGTACAGATGATGTGGTGGTACAGTTGGTACAGATGATGTGGTGGTACAGTTGGTACAGATGATGTGGTGGTACAGTTGGTACAGATGATGTGGTGATACAGTTATTACAGATGTTGTGGTGGTACAGTTGGTACACCTGATGCGGTGGTACAGTTGGTACGGATGATGTGATGTTACAGATGATGTGGTGGTACATTTGGTACAGATGATGTGGTGGTACAGTTGGTACAGATGATGTGGTGGTACATTTGGTACAGATGATGTGGTTGTATAGTTGGTACAGCTGATGTGGTGGTACAGTTGGTACAGCTGATGTGGTGTACAGTTGGTACAGATGATGTGGTGGTACATTTGGTACAGATGATGTGGTGGTATAGTTGGTACAGATGATGTGGTGATACAGTTGATACAGATGATGTGGTGGTACAGTTGGTACAGATGATGTGGTGGTACAGATGATGTGGTGGTACAGTTGGTACAGATGATGTGGTGGTACAGTTTGTACAGATGATGTGGTGGTACAGATGATGTACTGGTACAGATGATGTGGTGGTACAGTTGGTACAGATGATGTGGTGGTACAGATGATGGGGTGGTACTGTTAGTACAGATGATGTGGTGGTACAGTTGGTATAGATGATGTGGTGGTACAGATGATGTGGTGGTACAGTTGGTACAAATAATGTGGTGGTACAGTTGGTACAGATGATGTGGTGGTACAGATGATGTGGTGGTACTGTTGGTACAGATGATGTGGTGGTACAGATGGTACAGATGATGTGATGTTACAGATGATGTGGTGGTACGTTTGATACAGATGATGTGGTGGTACAGTTGGTACAGATGATGTGGTGGTACAGTTGGTACATATGATGTGGTTGTACAGTTGGTATAGATGATGTGGTGGCACAGTTGGTACAGATGATGTGGTGGTACAGATGATGTAGTGGTACAGATGATGTAGTGGTACAGATGATGTGGTGGTACAGTTGGTATAGATGATGTGGTGGTACAGTTGGTACAGATGATGTGGTGGTACAGATGATGTAGTGGTACAGATGATGTGGTGGTACAGTTGGTACAGATGATGTGGTGGTACAGACGATGTGGTGGTACAGTTGGTACAGATGATGTGGTGGTACAGTTGGTATAGATGATGTGGTGGTACAGTTGGTACAGATGATATGGTGGTACAGTTGGTACAGATGATGTGGTGGTACAGATGATATAGTGGTACAGATGATGTGGTGGTACAGATGATGTGGTGGTACAGATGATGTGATGGTACAGTTGGTACAGATGTTGTGGTGGAACAGTTGGTACAGATGATGTGATGTTACAGATTATGTGGTGGTACGTTTGATACAGATGATGTGGTGGTACAGATGATGTGGTGGTACATTTGGTACAGATGATGTGGTGGTACATTTGGTACAGATGATGTGGTTGTATAGTTGGTACAGCTGATGTGGTGGTACAGTTGGTACAGCTGATGTGGTATACAGTTGGTACAGATGATGTGGTGGTACATTTGGTACAGATGATGTGGTGGTATAGTTGGTACAGATGATGTGGTGGTACAGATGATGTGGTGGTACAGTTGGTACAGATGATGTGGTGGTACAGTTGGTACGGATGATGTGGTGGTACAGTTGGTACAGATAATGTGGTGGTACAGTTGGTACAGATGATGTGGTGGTACAGTTGGTACAGATGATGTGGTGGTACAGTTGGTACAGATGATGTGGTGATACAGTTGATACAGATGATGTGGTGGTACAGTTGGTACAGATGATGTGGTGGTACAGATGATGTGGTGGTACAGTTGGTACAGATGATGTGGTGGTACAGATGATGTGGTGGTACATTTGGTACAGATGATGTGGTGGTACAGTTGGTACAGATAATGTGATGGTACAGTTGGTACAGATGATGTGGTGGTACAGATGATGTGGTGGTACAGATGATGTGATGGTACAGTTGGTACAGATGATGTGGTGGTACATTTGGTACAGATAAAGTGATGGTATAGTTGGTACAGATGTTGTGGTGGTACAGTTGGTACAGATGATGTGGTGGTAACGTTGGTACAGATGATGTGATGGTACATTTGGTACAGATGATGTGGTGGTACATTTGGTACAGATGATGTGGTGGTACAGTTGGTACAGATGATGTGATGGTACAGTTGGTACAGATGATGTGGTGGTACAGATGATGTGGTGGTACAGATGATGTGGTGGTACAGTTGGTACAGATGATGTGGTGGTACATTTGGTACAGATGATGTGGTGGTATAGTTGGTACAGATGATGTGGTGGTACAGTTGGTACAGATGATGTGATGGTACATTTGGTACAGATTATGTGGTGGTACAGTTGGTACAGATGATGTGATGGTACAGTTGGTACAGATAAAGTGATGGTATAGTTGGTACAGATGATGTGGTGGTACATTTGGTACAGATGACGTGGTGGTACAGTTGGTAGAAATGATGTGGTGGTACAGTTGGTACAGATGATGTGGTGGTACAGTTGGTACAGATGATGTGGTGGTACAATTGTACATATTATGTGGTGGTACAGTTGGTACAGATAATGTGGTGGTACAGATGATGTGTCTGTACGAGTCTACGAAGAGGCGTGTGGCCATGTCTTCACTTACCGTTTCTTAACTATACACAACAGCATCAACAGCTGTATCCCCTTTTTTGTGTGAACCTTAGGTATTCACTTCAGCCAACATTGATTTTTTAGAAATATTTTAAAACAAAACTTGTAACATTTTAATTTATTTTGGTTTTAGGGGCAAAGAATAGCAGGTTATTTTACCCTTCGTTTTCGATTTAAGGTCCTTCTTCGGTGAGTGTATTGGTGTGTGTAATTTGTTGGTGTGTGTTTGTGTTAATGTGTGTTTCGGTTGATGTGTGTGTATGTTTGGATGAGTGTTTGTGTTGATCATTCAACGGATGTGGATTCCTATTCTGTCTAATAGTCTTGAGGACTCATCAAATCATTGAGTGAATTTTTTTTAAAAACTAACAGTTACATTGTTAGAAAATTAAAAATTTTCTTAAACTGAACATTAAATAAATAAATAAACAATAATTTCGGTAACAGCTTATGCAAGGTTTAGTTTCATTGTCTTGGCCATTGGGATAAACTGACCCACGTGCCGGACAAGAACTTCTTACACTTGGCCACGAAATGACATGAATGGCAGAATTTTTCTGTCACCTGTCAGTTCTTTTCCCCCTTCCCTCCTCGACCCGTCATAGCGGAGACTGACGATTAACATTCGGACATAAAGGACATCAGCCAGGAAGCGTCTTTGACTGCCACCAAACGGATTTCGGTGGAGCTGGGGAGTGTACGCAGTGGTCTCGTTGTCCATGTATGTGTGATTTCAAGGCAGGTCATATTTAAAAATGTGTGTGTGGAGGGGAAGGTGCGTGCTTGTAGGATTAGAAACGTATAAAACCACCTTAGTGGGGCAGACCAGAAGCGACTTTAACAACCTTATTGGGGGTGTGGAGGAGTATCCCCGAATAATGTTCCCTTTAGGCTGCGCGGCTGCGCAGATATGTGACCGACATCGCGCAGCAGTTTAGAATTATCGCATAGCAAATGTTTAATAGTAAAACACCAAACAATGGATGCTGTGCAAATAAGCACACGAATGTTTTTACTTTGCGCGTGGACCAACGGACCATAGAGGGAACATTTGTCCCGGGTTAGGGTGGAGGAATTTATCTCGATAACTTCGTGTAATTTAGGCTATAGTTCCATTTTTTAGGACTTAGAATGATATCGAAATGAAAACTAAATAAAAAGGTTTTGATACGATGGTAACTATGTAAAAGTGTAAGTCCAACTTGGTATACGTCCTATTTAGGCGCGAAACATTTTGCTTGCTCTGCTATACGATCTTTGTTTGGAATAACACCCGCTTTCTAGAACTTGTATGGGGTCGTCCATGACGTCACGCGATTTTGGCCAATTTCCCCCTTACCTCGTCATAAATCGTCACAAAATGTTTCCCTCCCCCCCCCACTCACTTTTTTTTCCCCTTCAAATATGACGTCAAAAAGTTTCGCCCCAAAAAGCCATATTTCTTATTCGAAAATGAGCATGTTTCAAATCACTTTACTTACCTTGGCAGCACACTGTCTCAGGATGCAAATATTGATGACGAGGTCAACGCGAGAATATCCAAGGCCATTGCAGCATTTTGCAGATTGCATGACAATGCCTGGAACAGAAGGTGAATCAACACCCAGACATAAATAAAATTTTACAGAGATTTAGTGCTCCCCACCTTGCTATATTCATGTGAAACTTGGACTGTATACCAACTCCATGCGAGGTTGCTGAAATACTTCCACATCAAAAGCCTAAGAAAAATTATCAATATGAAATGGAAGGAACAATTTCCAGACACCGAAATATTAGCCCGGTCATGACTACCCTGCATCCACACTAACCTCATGCAGTACCATGAAATACGCTGGGCGGGGCATGTAATGCGCATGCTCGACCATCACATCCCCAAGAGGCTCTTCTATAGTGAGCTTACCTAATGGCATAGAGCACG
This sequence comes from Radix auricularia, assembly GCA_002072015.1. NCBI lineage: Eukaryota > Metazoa > Mollusca > Gastropoda > Lymnaeidae > Radix > Radix auricularia. The sequence continues at coordinate 40,169 of MUZC01001595.1, forward strand.
CGGACGTTCACGTAAGCGCTACAAGGATACACATAAAAATGCTCCAAAGGACTTTGACATTAGACATTACTCCTGGGAGGTAGCAGCCAGTAGCCGAGCCCACTGTCAGTCTATGATACGCAATGGCGTAGCTGTATGTGAGGCTCATAGACAACAGGCTGCCAAGACAAAACGTCAAGCCAGGAAGGGCCTTTTCCAAAACCCTCCTGAAGGGATCCCATCCATCTCTTGTTCCACATGCGCACGCAAACTTCGTGCAAGTATAGGGTTTATAAGTATAAGCCACCAGAGGACACACGTGGCGACCTAGCATAGATCAAATACAAAGGTGGTGAGAGAGGTCATCATCGACAAAGTGCCCGAGGATTGGAAATTAGCCTATGTAACGCCGCTCTTTAAGAAAGGTGATAAGTCAGACCCTGGTAATTACAGACCTGTATCACTTACTAGTATCACATGTAAATTACTGGAACACATAATATATAGCAGAATAGTTAACCACCTTGACAAATATAATGCCCTATGCCCACACCAACATGGCTTTAGAAAGAACAGATCATGTGAAACACAATTGATAGGCCTAATAGATGATCTATCAAAAGGCTTAGATAATAATGATCAAATTGATACAATATTACTAGACTTCTCAAAAGCATTCGACAAAGTTCACCACCTTAGTTTGCTCAAAAAACTTAAATACTTTGGAATCTCAGGTCCCTTGCATCACTGGATCCAAGATTTCCTATTGGGTAGGGAGCAAACTGTAATAATTAATGGTTCTAAATCTACACCAATAAAGGTTAACTCAGGAGTTCCACAAGGAACTGTCCTAGGTCCCTTACTATTTTTAATTTATATAAATGACTTACCCAACAATATCTCAACAGGAACTAAAGTTAGGTTATTTGCTGATGATTGTATAATCTATAGAACAATCAAGTCAGAACAAGATAGCAAAATTTTACAAAAAGACTTAGATGAATTAATAAAATGGGAAACTAACTGGAGTATGTCCTTCCACCCAGAAAAATGTCAACTGCTAAGAGTAACAAAGAAAAAGAAACAAATAAATTCAAAATATTTCATTCATGGAAAAGAACTAACCCAAACTACAGATGCGAAATACTTAGGAGTCATAATAAATGAGAAACTATCTTGGAATCCCCATGTCAATGAAGTTATTAAAAAATCTAACAAAACCTTAGGCTTTATAAAAAGAAACTTTTACAAATGTAACAAAGATATAAAACTAAAATGCTATCTCACCCTGGTGAGACCTATACTAGAATATGCATCTTCAGTATGGGACCCATCCACCAAAGAAAATATTGATAAGTTAGAACAAATCCAAAAAAGAGCTGCCAGATTCATTACTGGAGAATATTCAAAACTGACAAGAGTAACACCATTAGTTAAATCATTAAACCTTGAAACACTAGAGGATAGAAGAACCAAGAGTAAATTAGTAATTATACATAAGGCAATTAATTCTAATTTAGAAATACAACACAAAGATAACCTAATACAACCCTCAAATAGACATAAAGACAAAAACACCTTTTTTATTCCATATGCAAGAACAAACACATACAAGTTTTCTTTCTTTCCGTCCGGTATTCGGGCGTGGAATGGGTTGCCTGAAGAAACCAGGAAAGCCACCACTTTATCATCTTTTAAAACTCTAGTAAGAATACAGGACTAAACACAAACCATAGAAATACGTAGGACGCAATAATCTTCTGTACAGAAGGAGCGTCTGTAACATATAAGATAAGACTCATCGTTAAAAAAATTTATGATTAATCGACCCATCGCTTACAAATTATTGGAAGTCAAAAAGTAATATTAAAAAAGTATTACAAAATAGCGGCCGATAAATAATAACAAATTTACTCGAGCATTTTGTTTTTAAATTATTGACTGACGGGAATGTCCAAAATGTAGATAAAGTTTTCCTACCATGGTTCTTACACTTCGCCTACTTATCAAACCAAATGAAAAGCGTATTAAGCTAATGGCAGCAATGGAGTCTGACTCAGAAACAGAAAATGACGACAGCTCTTCTGATGAATAACTGCATTACAAAATGGGGTGAAAATGCCTGAATCCATTGATCCTCTACAATAGTGGTGAATACCAATATCCGATTATGTACTAGGCTGATAAACCTGTACAAATAGCCAAATGAGATGAGAAGCTATAAGCTCACCATTCTTGGATGCAGCGAAGCAAGGTGGACTGGATGTGGCCAGAAGAGATTATCTCAGGGGAGATGGTGACATTTTCGGGACACGAAGAAGACGATGCCCCACATACCCTGGGTGTTGCCATGATGCTATCAAGGGAAGCACAGGGAGCTCTCATCGGATGGGAGGCACATGGACCTAGAATTCTTTTAGCAACCTTTCGGACTAAGAAACGTAGCATCAACTTAGATGTCATCCAATGCTACGCACCAACCAATGAAAGCGATGTAGGAGACAAAGAAGAATTCTACAATATAGTGATGACCATAGTCCAGGGTCACCCACGAAGGAACATCGTCATCCTCATGAGAGACTTAAATGCTAAGACTGGCAGTAGCAACACAGGGTATGAAGAGGTTATGGGGCAGCTAGGGAGGGATAGGAGAGAAGTATGACAATGGTGAGAGATTTGCGGACCTATGAGCCATAACAGACCTGGTCATAGGTGGGAGTATTTTCCAGCACAAGAAAATACATAAAGCTACATGGGTCTCACCAGATATGAGTACAATGAACTAAATAGACCATGTATTTATTTGTTTAAAAAATTAGGCGATCTCTCCAAGATGTACATGTAAAAAGTGGAGCTTTTGTTGCCTCGAAACACAATCTTCTTGTGGCCAGGATAAAATTAAAGCTGAAAAGACATTATACCGAGCAACAAGCATATAGTCTCGGTATAATATTTCCCTCACGAAAGACCAAGGCAAAAAAGAGAAATACATCGAAGATGAGACCACTGAAGAAAAGTGGCAAAGCGTGAAAGAAACAGACCAGTCTACATGCCAAGAAGTGCTCGGGAACAGGAAGCGGGCTCACAAGCAATGGATAACAGCAGTACACTGAGTGAAATAGAAGAAAGGAAAAGAAAGAAAACAGAAATAAACAACGGCCGCACGCGGGCCCAGAAATACAATTCCCAGAAAGAGTATGCAGATTCAAATAAGGAAGTTAAAAAAGCATCAAGAGGGACAAAAAGGAATTTGTTGATGAACTTGCTATAGACGCAGAAGATGCCGCTCACCAGGGGAACATGAGGGTACTGTTTGATACCATTAAGACGCGGTGGAAATTCTACATCCTCAGTTTAGGAAGTTATGGGAAGAATAGCAAGTTCCTTCCGATTGGAAAGAGGGATACCTTATCAAGATCCCAAAAGAAGGGGGATTTAAGCTCCTGCTCGAACTACAGAGTGAACATCCTGCTGTCCTTCCTAGGAAAGGGTTTCAGCCGTGTACTACTTAACAGGATTAAAAATGCTGTAGGCCGTCTGCTGCGGGACCAACAGGCTGTTTTTCGCACCAACAGATCCTACACTTACCAAATAGCGACACTGCACATCATTCTAGAGCAGTCACTAGAGTGGAACTCGCCGCTCTATGTCAATTTTGTTGACTACGAAAAAGCCTTCGACAGTGTGGACAGGCAAACCATGTGGAGATTGATAAAGGCATTATGGGGTGCCATAGAAGATAACGGATATAATCAGAAACATGTACGAAGGGATAAACTGCCGAGTTGTCTATGGTCAGCAGGTCACAGATGCTTTCCAGGTGAAGACTGGTGTGAGACTAGGTTGCTTGCTGTAACCCTTCCTGTTCCTGTTAGCCATTGTTGACTGGGTGATGAAAACATCTACACAGCAGAAAAGGAATGGCATCCAATGGACCTTTTGGGATCAACTTCATGATCTCGACTTTGCTGAAGACCTTGCCCCTCTTGCACATACCCAACAACAGATTCAGGAGAAAACAAACATTGTCGCAGCCACTTCTGCTAGCATAGGTCTCAACATACACAAAGGGAAGAGTAAAATCCTCAAGGTTAATGCCACCAGTACATCACCCATCATGCTTGAAGGAGAAGCCCTTGAGGAGGTGGACAGTTTTGTTTACCTTGGCAGCGTGGTGGATAAACAAGGTAGTATGGATACTGATGTCAAAATAAGGATCGGAAAAGCAAGAACAGCCTTCCAGAAACTCAAGAATGTTTAGGTCGCCAAAAACTTAAGCGGAAAGTTAAAAGTAAGAATTTTCAACGCCATGGTGAAACCTGTGCTCCTTTATGGAGCCGAGACATGGAAAAAACGGCCGTAAACCTGACCTGAATCAAGTCCTTCATCAACAATTGTCTAAGAAGGATTCTCAGAATTCACTGGCCGGACAAAATCAGCAACCGGGAACTGTGGCGGCGGAAAAACAGAAGCCCATTGAGGAAGAGATTCTTCAAAACCGTTGGAGGTGGATGGGTCATACACTAAGGAAACCTGTTTCTAATACAACAAGCCCTGAAATGGAACCCACAGGGAAAACGTAAGAGATGCCGTCCAAGAAACACTTGGCGCCGAGAATCAGAGCCAGACATCAAGAGAATTGGCCATGAATAGAAGATCCTAGAGAAACTGGTCCAGGATAGAAACGCTTGGAGGTCTCTGGTAGGTGGCCTATGTCCTAGGAGGAAGTGCAGACGCCGACGATGATCTTGGATGTCCCTCATGGACGAGAAGGTTCAACAACAACAATACTGGTGTATTACCCGTTAAAAAAATGACGTTAGTTTTCAAAATAAATACATTTCAGCTTCAATCAATCAATAAAATAATTAAAAAATCAGAAAATGTAGGGCTCTTAATATTGAAAAATGCTGCCCGGGTACCCATCCCAATTTCGAACGTGCACCTGGGTTACCCATTCAAAACATTGCATAATTTTCCCCGTCATGACCGCCATACAATGCCACCTAACCACCTTTCATGCACCTCATTTCACACAGTAGCCACACGGCCGACGTCTTAGGGGCCATACAAAAATGACGTCATGCGATTTTGGCCGATTTTTACCCCCTCCCTCGTCACACGTCGTCACAAAACTTAGATCACCTCCCTCTCCAATATGACGTCAAATTGCTTTGCCCCCACCCCCATAAAAGCCGTACTTTCTTTTTGAAAATGAGCACGTGACTAAAATAACTTAACTGTCATTTAAGTGTGTATTTAACTTGAAGTTAAACTCTAAAATCGATAGACACGTAAATCCCTGTAAAAACGTTATTAAATAAAATGCTTCTACCTACACGGAAAATTGGAGAATACGTCCGTTTTCATATAAGAAAAAATACATTTGGGCTCCGGCCCCTAGGGGAGTGATGATTTAATTTTTGGCTGAATCCCACTTTACGTTCCCAATGGGTTATATAGCAATTAATTCTGCGTTCTCTTCCTTTGATTTTTAGGTTTAGATTTCGAATTTTTATTTGTTAATTGGTTTGGGTTAGGTTTAGTTATAATTGTGAATTTGGGGTTAGGGTTAGGTTTAGTTTTATTCCTCAACCTTCCCAAGTTTCATGCTTCTAATTACTCGGGAAATAGTAGAATTAGTGATTTTCATTTTTTATATAGCTCAAATAAGGAAAAACTCTCTGGGCCCCCGGCGCCCATGAATGTGAATTTATGGAACAAAACCTGTTTAAGAACCGTTCCCATAAAATTTTGTGAACGTGTACCACATTTCTTTCATTTGGTTGTCTGGATCTTGAGTTATTAGGGAACAGAGAGGCAGACAACAAATGCGTCTTAATCTTATACTTATATAAACTATATATTATATATAGACTATAGAAAGAGATAAATAGATAGATATAAGTAATATAAATACATATAGATTTATAGATATATTGTTAATAATTATTTTTATTTTTTCTTTTGAGCTTTTTGAAAACCGTGAGATTTTTAAAATGGATAAAATGCTATTAGTATTTAAAAATTTAGTTTGATGCCCTTCTTCTTGGTAGTGGTAGCCGGTTAATTATTTTTCTCCACAAGTGCCGCATAAAATTTGAATGGGTGTTAGCTCTGCCATTGCCCCGGCGACCTCTTCGCTTGAGTTGAAACAATATAAACCTTTCATATCGTACATGTACTGTGATATCTTGAAATAAAATAAAGTTTATAATTTTATGTCATTTAATATTTATTTAAACCATTTTTCAATAAAACTCATTACTCATATTCTATATTTTTTGGATATTTACTGCCGAACCATTCATTTATATCATTTCCTTTTCTCGTTACACAGCACCAGGATCGTCAACGTAACTTTCAACTAGAGTAATTTTACAGACAAAAACGTCTCTAAAGGTACGTGAAAATTGTTAATGTTATTGACGTTGATAAGGATAAAGATATTTTCGTCTTTTGTAATTATACAAATCAATTTTTATTTTAAAATGCTTTTTTAGCAACAAATGACTTGTCTGTTAATAAAACAATAGCAACGAGTACCTATTTTCGATTTGTGGGTTGGGATTTTTTTTTTTACAAGAAGATTATTTTTAAACTATAAAACCCTTTTATAAATTTATCCATTATTTTTAATATGTTATAGATGTATTTATTTTTATTACTAAATATGTTATTTAGGCTTAATGACTTACAAATTTTGGTTGCTATCACTATCCTAAACTAGATTAAAATTAAAAATCTTCTAGGAAGTTAAAAAGAATATGAGTAGGCATAGAGGCAGCAGGGATAGTCCTGAAAAATTTCAGGATTTGGTAAAAACCTATATCTCCGACCGGGCCGACCTTATCGGCGGCCATCTTGTTGCTATGGCACGTCACCGGCCCGGAAAATAGTGCGAGCCCCGTGAATTTTCCGAAAATTCTAAAGCTATATCTAACCCAAACCCTAAAATTAAAATAACAACTATCCTTCATAGCAACGGGAAGAGACGCGACGCTCCGGTCTGAGATATAGGTTTTAGCCCAGGATTTTTCGAGTACAACATTGGGCTGAACAGACTTTACGTTCCCAAAGGGGATGTATAGCAATTCAATTAATTCTGCCTTCGCTCCTTTTAATATTTTTTTTTGAAAAAAGTGTGCTCCCTTTGTAGTTGATATTGTATGTTATGCAATCATGCACATTAACCAAGTCTAAAAATAATTTTTAAAAAAAAGTAATTAAGGTACTACTTCTAGGTACTTGGATAAATCATTTTTCACTTTGTGAAAAATCTTTGCTTAATTATCCGCCCCTTGTTCAACTTTTTGTCCACTTAAAAATGTAAACAATGTGCATGTGTGTAAAGAAAATTGCACTTTTCTGTGTAATTTCTTGATGAAAATTGATGTGGTATATATCATTTTAAAGATAATTGGATGCTGAACATTACAAACTATGTTCTCAAATTTTTGTGTGCTGAATTTCATTATTAAAATGTAATTAATTGAGTAACAGTAAATTAACTACATAAAATAATATAAATCTCTTTAAGAGTCGCCATCACTCGCGATTTTAATGGTAACTACTGTTTTCAGCATCCAAATATCTACAAGAATTGATAAAGTCCCATCACCCCCAACCTCCCCCAAATATTTAACAAAAATTATCAAAACAATCACCACATGGTTTTTTCCCATTTTTCAAGATGGCCGACATTTTCTTCTAAGTACCTCAGTCAATTATTTTCAAATTTGATCTAATCTAGCGGCTAAACAATATTAAAAACACTATTTTAAGTTACTTAAGGTATAGAAGACTAACTAACAAACAATATAAATAGATATTTCATTTGCATTTTTAAATACTAATTTTTTTCCCCGAGATATAAAAAAGTGTAATGTTTAAGGGCCACTCGACTACATCAACCAGTATTAAACAAGGATTTTTGTCAATTATTTTTCTCCTTTTCAATACGAACAGTTTGATGTGCTGGACTTAATATTTTGGATGATTATTTTTAAGTTGTGCTCAATTTAAAATATCACATATGCAAATTTGACGGCCATTTTGAATATTAATGAGTCAAACTTGCGTAATTCAGAATTAATTTTAGGACGCTTGTTTTGGCAATGATACGACGAATGCAGAAGTATATGGTTTGTTATGGTTATCTTCAGTCATATATGAAATAACTTTAATTAACTGGTATTTTAAACAGCTGTCTCAGTCTCACTGCCCAATTTTCACTTTTGTCTGTTTTATATTTTCTTATATGTCTCAATTAGCGGAGTTATCCCAAAATAATTCACTAAAAAATTCATAACTTTCTTTAGAAATAACATAAAACTATAATTTTGGTATCAATAAATTGCATTTTTCAAGCCCTTTCCAACCAACTAGATCTTAAAGCTATAACTTTAATTTGAAAATTTTGTCCAAGTACCTATATATATATATATATAAACTAATTCTCTTGAATAGGAATATCCCGCGGCACACCAGGAAACATGTCGTGGCACACTAGTGTGCCGCAGGACATCGGTTGACAAATGCTGCATTATTTATATGATGATAATATTAATTAAAGTAGTGCTCTGATAACCATCAATTTTTCTGATTGACTCTTGTTGGATCTCCAGTGAAAGGAGATTTTTTTTAGGCAATCCACAGTCAAGAGAATACTTTAAATTTTAATAAAAGTTAAAAGTTTTATACTTAAAATACTTATACTTTTCAATTGTTTGCTTAACTTGTCAAGTGCATCTTCCTTTTCTTTTCCTTGTTGACATTGTTGACACCCATTTATAATGAGTAACAATGTCTTCCCTTACAATTACAAGCTTTAACTATCTTCTCTATCTCCTTATTTACTATATAATATAAGGGAATAGCATTTCGCCAAAAACTTTAGAAATTATTACTATTCTTTCTTATATTATGTTATATATAATTATATTACAGACTAAAGATACGAAAGTTGTTAACAGTTAATATATCATATAGAATAGGACTGCATAAAGCTTTTACATAAAATACAAAATACGTACTTACATAAGTCTTGAATCATTTTATAATTATAACATTTTTATATCATCAAATGTGTATGTAAAATGGAAAGAAAGGGGAAACAAACAAACAAGGACATAGGAAATTAGAAAAAGGAGGAAGTTTATGTAAGTACGTATTTCATGTTATTGTACTGATGAAGGCATTAGCCGAAACGTCAATTGTAGTGTTAGTGTGTAAATAAAGCTCAAATTATTGTCTTCTTGCACAATTAGTTAGTGTATTTTGTATTTTGAGGATTGGTTAATCATAGAGATTGTAACCAAAGACCCCCCCCCCCCAACAAACACAAGTTAATTTGCAATTTAAAACTTTATTTAAAGATAACTTAATGTTTTATTAGTAATTTATTTTTATCCAGCTCTGTTTTCAATTACAGACAGCGATTTAGCTCAATTATGGCAGTCCTCATTATTGATGTCAAAGAAAAAGACATTAAACATTCTGTTCCAGCATCATTTTATGGCTGAGTGGAGGAAGAATGGGAGGAAACAGAAATGTTAAATTTCTAGGAAATACCAAAAGAAAATAACTCTGACTCCAAAATGAGGTATCAGAGACAGCATAATTCTTGGTTTCTTTTGGGGCTCTTTATAACCCTTGCTCAGAAATTTTTGAGTTCACATGCCGGTGTGCTGCGTACAAATGAGGAACATTGTAGCCATTCTGTGGGCAGACTGCATGATGTAAGTCAATTTATGTAGATTTGTTTAATTTAAAAAGTGGTTTTTAAGCAAATTATATAACCTAAATTTGAAATGCTTTTTAAAAAAATTTCTTGTAATATATAAGATCTTTCCATCCACTTGTAGAAATAGTATATCGAAAAATTACTAACCTCTTCATAATCTGTAGTTAGAAAGGAGATCACATTATTATATACTATTATTAATTACTGTGTTGCAGCATTTCATGGCTATCATATTGACTAATTATTGTAATTGAAATCTCATAATAATTTATGAGCCTCAACCAAGGTTTTGTTGTTGCGTGTTTAAAGAAAAGATTGTTGTTTAATGCAAGTGTCCTGTTTCTACTTTGCATCTACAGGATGTATTCTATAATGTTAAGCTGGAGTCCAAGCATATAATTAAAAAGAAGAGTGCTGACCAGCCACTTAGAATATTTCTTTATTTTGATAAGAGTCTCCTGTCTCTACCAACAGCTCATCAAGACCTTGTTAAGGTATAGTCATAAAAAAACCAAGATGTCAATTTATAAACAATTAATGTTAAGCTCTAATGTGCATAGCCTTGGATCCCAAACAGGTTACACATTTGTTTTCCTGGAGGGCGGGGTAAAATTAATGTCGCCAATTAAGTTAAATCCTATTTTTAATAATGAAAATGAATGTTAATTGTAGTTGTGTGTTGTTAAATGATATGGTTCTCATTCAACAGTTGCATAGTTTAAAAAAAATTAGAAATGGTTGCACATAATTCTATAAATAATCATTTTTAAATATTACTTATTTTGACTGACTGACTACTTAAATTAACATACCCGTACATAAATAACAAGTGACAAAAACAAAGCTAGAATTTCATTTCTCTCTTAGGTTCATGTTCAAGATGCTGTCCATTTTTGGGAAACAGCCTTGCAAGTTCGTTCATCTCAACTGCCAATTAGGCTGCGTCGCAAGTGCTCAACAAATCAAGTCAAATACAGAAACCAAACAGCTTACTGCATGAATGAATGCATGAGCACAACTGTTTGTGGAGATATTACTATACCAGAGGAGCATCTAGAGGTAGTGATAATCTTCATAATTTTTTCAGTAGAAAGAAAAAAAAATAAGTAGAGAATTGCTTTTATTAAATATAAATTTAAACAAATAGTACTTTTTTATCTTCATATTTTTTCTACCAAAGTATTAATATAGCCAATTATGATAATAAAAAAAACTAGTTAATTTAGAATTTTATTGTTACTTCAATATTTGTATAATTTAAAGAATATTAGAGATGTTAATACTTTTAGTGGATATCAAAATAATGATTAAAGTTGAACTGAATATAAGTTGACTGGAACATCATGACTAGGTCATTTTTTATTGAGACTATTTATAACCACAAATCTACAGAATATTTTCATCTTATGTAAGCCATTGTCAAACCTTCCTTATTTATAGAATGAGATGTATTTATTTCAATTCAAAAGGTGATATCTGAATGAAGGTTACAGAAGAGGCAATGATTGAGAAATATAACATTATGCATGAAGAGAAGTAAACTTGTAGTTTTTATACTGTTCATGTAATGTTATAGTGGTTCATTAATTTTTCTAGGACTTATTAATTTTCTTTTTGACTCCGTCAAAAATTTTCCCAATTGTGAGGCTAAAGATTTCTAACTGGATTATCAGCTTTTATAAAAAATATTTATTTAAGTTGTAATTGTTACATGGTTGAACATTTTTGCTAATCAATGTTGTGTTTTTATCTCATGTTCTACACTACAAATAGTTTTAAATGTCTGACTTTTTGCATCGATCAGAGAAGTAAAGGAAAACAAGTGTTATTGGCACGCTTTTGACATCATAACCCTGCCGATAAGGTTGAACAATTTACCCACGGATCGACCGTGTCGACAATGTCGAAAATTATTCCCAGGATTTTTGAAATACTGATATACAATTACTAACTACAAAGTTTAATAACTAATAATGTAAAGTATTAGTTAATTTGATATTTAAGTTTTAGGACACTGACTACTGTTAATTGATTTCATTGTTGTTAAATTGAGTCAAATAAATATAATCAATAGCCTGTGCAAATAAAAGAAATGTAAATTACGAAAAAAATTAGTTACTGACACTGACAGACAGTGTGACATTGTCACTGTGACTCATTGACTTCGAAATATGAAGATGAATATTAGATATTGTGTATAATTCCCAAGCGTTTAACTGTCTTTTGATTGACTGAAATCTTATAACTTATTTAATATATTGCTTTCACTGATAGTAATAGTATAAATTTTGTTAGCAAGAATCTCAGTGGACCTGCATACCCTTTGTTAATTAATAATTATTTATTTATCTTTAATCATTGATTAATTAACTATTAATGCTATGGATTTAGCCATTATAAAACTATTATTAACTGTTCCAGTGCACTCAAATTTGTATTTTGAAGTATACAAAAGTTAAAGACTTTATAATGGTATAGCATAAAAATTAAAAAGTGAGAGTCTGTATTCAGCGTTCTCTTTTCTGTACTGTAAGGCTGAGTATAAGCGTAACAGTGACTAACAGAGTAGATAACACAGGCATGGCGTTGGGGGGGGGGGGGGAATAAAAAATAAGCCCGCTTGAGTGTTCGCAAGCATCCTCATTGTGGTTGTATAACAAACAAACAAAACAAAGATAAAAATACTTCATCAGGGTTTCGATTGGCTTACCATTAAGGTTTAAATTACCCTTCCTAGTAAACTAAGCACTCAGCTGGAGAACCTGTTGTTAACATATGTTGTTTTAAAATTATTTGTAATTATCATTTATTGAACTTCAATCAATTTTTATGGCACCGCCACTTTGAAATTTCAGTAATCATGACATTGTAATTAGTATCAATACTATTAACATATAAACTACACATTTTAGCCTAAATCGAGTGAAATCAGCTATTGTTTTGTTTTTCAATGTGATCAGTCTCTGGAGTACGCATGCACCGATGACCCGTGCCAACAATAATATTGGAAATTATCCCCATGGCCAAAACTGTGTGAATAATCACTCCGTAAAGTGAATATTCAAAAGAAAGTATCAGTTTAATATTCCAGCTTTAGTTTTTAAAAATCTGTTACTTTAAAGCAACAAAAAAAAATTAATTTATGAACAAATAGTGTCAACAGAAAGAGTTACGAAATATTTTTTTTTCTAGGTTGAGTAGTTTGTTTCTGTATTGAAATATGTCAGAATTAATTTATACAAATTGATTACCACAAAGTTTTAAATTGTATTTAAAAAACTATTAATTTATTCTTAACATTCAGGGTTGCATGTATTACAATGGGAACACCAGGGAGTATATCCAGGAACCCACCACATCCCCAGGGGTCAACAACACAGATTTTATCCTATATATAGCCAGCATACCATCAAGGAAATGTAAGGAAGGGCAAACCATTGCTTATGCAGCACACTGTCAACAGGAGGAAGCATTGGACAGGTAAATACGTTAAGTTTTATAATTATAATCATGTAAGTAAATAAATGAATAGGTTGTCTGAGCAGTTGCTCAAATATTTTCCAACAATTTCTGAATGGCTTCACAATAGATCAGTGATTAACCTTTTTTTATGTAATCTTTGTCTGAGCAATGCAATTTTACTGATTAATTTGAGAAGTTAATTTTCACAGAAAGTCAAAAAAATTCATCTTTCTCTAAAAACAGTGTTTTTACTTTGTAGGCCTGTTGCAGGTTATTTCAGCATCTGCCCCAATTCAATTTCCTCTTCACGTCAGAATCAACAGCAGCTGCTGTCTACAATGAAACATGAGATTCTGCATGCACTTGTAAGTAAATGTGTAAGAATTTTATATTCCCAGACTAGCCAGAAAATGTCTATGCTTTTACTGTGGTATTATAATAGTATTAGTTTCCCTTCTACTATAAATTCTTAAAATGTGCCCTTTCCAATGCCAATCTAATTTAAATAATGAGATGCGTCTTTTGTTTTTCACAAATTTATTCTTTGGAATGCTTCAATAAAATCAAAAATTTTCTATGCATCTGATATTTTGGAAAAACTTATCTAACTCTTCTGGACTAAATGTATTCAGAAATTAAAATTTTTATAAAGTGCAGTAAATTTCAGATAATAATAATAATAATCCACAATTATTTAAATGTTTCAAATAGTGAAATCATTCAAACAATTTCTTGTGTATTCACAACCACAAACTGATTTTTTAATATCAACTGCAAACTCTTATGTACTAAGTGTATTCAGAAATTCAATGTTTTGACCAGGGTTTCACAGCTGGACTTTATGCCTTTTATAGAGACGCCCAAGGGGAACCACTCACACCAAGAAATCCTCTCAATGGCAGACCAGTGGAGTTCAATGAAGAGTAATGTTTCAGATAATTTACTGCCGAGAGCTAGATAGTTGCACATTATGAGACATTTCCTTGTGAAATCTATTTTAATAGAAAGCAACTTCTGGAAGATATATATGAATGAAGCTAATGCTAAGTAAGAAGTATAATATACACCATATTATTTATTCTCTTTTAAAAAAATGGACATGTCTGATTCAAATTAAGTAATGAATAAACTCCCTTTTTCTAATGATTAAAAGAGATGTATCTCATATGACATTATTGATTTATTTACCTATTTGGATAATGAACTTGTTTGTTTCGCTTGTGATTTACACCAGTAATTAAATCCTATAAGTGAAATCCATTAAGTCCAGTCATGTCTATGTTTTAACCTCAGATTGGGAATGTTCCAGTGTAGCTCAGCCGTCGTCAGGGAGATTCAGAGGCCCAACTGGCTGCAGATCTCTGGGATAACAGAGAAGAAGGTCCACATAATGGTCACTCCTAAAGTCAAGGTTTGCCTCTCAAGGTTTTATGTAATATTTCTCCAGGCATATCTTAAATATTACAGAATTATTTGCATTGCACAATGCCCTAGGCTAGGATCAATTTGGGATTTTAATTTTCTCAAGTAAGACACTTTCCTTTTCTTCTATCCCAAGCATTAACATGTCTCATAATTGTGAATTTTTGGTTGGGGGGGAAGCGTCAGTTGGAGTACTTTAAGGATTTAGCTCCCAAATGGACTATCCAATGAATCCTAAATTAAGTTATGCCCCTGGATTAACTCGGCCTTTCTGACAATAATGCAAACAAGTCTTTCCTGAGTTTTGCATTAGTGAAGTGTAGCTGTTTATTTGATGTTTCTAGCTCATCTATTTATTCGAACATTAGATTTTAACCTTATTTTCATCACTATCTACTATCTATGACACAGGAAGAAGTTCAAAGACATTTCAACTGTGGCACATTAGAGGGAGCAGAACTAGAAGACCAGGGGATTGATGGGACTGTTCTGACTCATTGGGAGAAAAGAGTGTTTGAGGTATGTTCAAATTAAGGTTGTTAGTGATTAACCAGTTCACAGTTTAACTCTTTATGTACCAAAGCGTGGTAATCCGCGGTTTACCGTTTTTTACCAAAGAGCGGTAATGCGTGACTTGATATAACTCTCTTTAGCAACGAAATTACAGAAAATAAAGACTGTTCAGTGCGTGAAAAACAATGTTTTTGACTTCCGGCAATGGCGGCTGTTTCCCTCGCTAGTGTTAATGCTCGATTTGCAATGTTTTTTGGAAGTTTTTACGTTTTTTTTTCGAAGATGCGATTTCTCTATACTTTATTACTAAAATAATAGTACTAAACTACAGGTAACAATAGTTTTAAACTCAAAACGGTCTTTCTGATACATAAAATAACCATTCTTTTTCTAAAAGGTGATTTCAGTATGACCATAATAATAAAAATGGATTTTACGCAATTTTTTAAATTTCATAACCGGTTGATTGCAATTCAGGAAATTCTTACGGTACTGAGGTGGAAGTTTTCCAAAAACCTTATAGCAGTCGCGAGAGCAGGATTTGTCAATTTTTATCTTGACTCCTCTGTATAGAAGGAGCGTCTGTAACAGATAACATAAGACAAGAGACCATAACTAATTTTATCTTATCTAAAAATACTCAAACTATGCAAGAGATGATTATTGCATCCTTATTATCCCATTTGACATGACTGCCCAAAATGCAAGAGATTCAGCTCCTCCAGATTAGCCTTTCTGAGACCCATTAAGCATTAGCTTCTTATTGCCGCAGTAATTCAATTTTTTGTGTATCAAAATTTAAAACAAGTATTAAATTTAAATTTAAGCATAATCCTGATGAGTTGGCTATTTAAAAAAATAATGGTGCATTTCAATCTTTTTAAAAAAATAATTTATCATCACCTTTTTCCTTTTACAATAAAAAATATTTTTTGAAAAATATGAAGTGTGTCAATACATTTCTTTTGAGTTTTAAAAAAACAGGTTAAAGTTAAATAGGTGTTTTTGTTTTGTTTAGTACTTGCCTCACCAAAATGTGTGATATTCTCAGAATGAAGCAATGACTGGCACATACACACAAAACTCTGTTATATCAAGGATTACACTAGCCATGATGGAAGACACTGGGTAAGCTAGGGTGGAATGTATATATATATATATTTTAAGGCTGTTTAACAATTAATTTAAATTTAATCGTTAACTTTTGAAAACTTAAAGGTCTATGAATTGTTAATTTTGATTAAAGCCAAAAATTTAAATTTATGATATTATAAGTAACACTTATTAAACATTCTTGTTAAACATCTAAAACACACTGGAAAGTCTCCTTTATATGTCATCTTTTAACCAACAACACAAAAAGACAAGTGTGTTGACATTATTTGATTCAAGTGATGGGCAGGTTTAATTGACAATATAACCAGCCGAGCTGAACAATTATTCACATGGAACTGAGATAACTGGTATGCATAAAACAGTCTTGGCAAGGAATGACATTATTGGATGTTGGTGTTCATTAAGTTTCCACCAATGTAGAGGGT
Organism: Radix auricularia; assembly: GCA_002072015.1. Classification (NCBI taxonomy): domain Eukaryota; kingdom Metazoa; phylum Mollusca; class Gastropoda; family Lymnaeidae; genus Radix; species Radix auricularia. The sequence goes on from MUZC01001595.1 coordinate 56,831, forward strand.
TAAATAAATGGATTCAGGAATATTCATCTCCATTTTGTAACTCAGTAATTCATCAGAAGAGCCAGAATTCATAACTGCCATTACCTTAATACGCTTTTCATTTGGTTTGATAAGTAGGCGAAGTGTTAGAACCATGATAGGCAAACTTTATCAACATTTTGAACATTCCCGTCAGTCAATAGATGAAAACCAAAATTTTCGTATAATCATCAGGAAATTTATTATTTATCGGCCGCTTTTTATATTTTTGTTTACTTTTTGACTTCCAATAATCTGTAATTCATGGGTCAATTAATTGTTAAAACATAATAAATCTTTAATCAATTGATCATTAATTTCCGCAGCCCAAATATATATATGTATTTAACTATTTAGATGGCACCTAACAAGAGTTATGACTCTGTCAGTGAAGCCAAACAAAGAGTTATCATTATTCCAATGAGGTTTAACAAGTGTCACATCCCATTTTTCCATCAATATTAAGAAATTTTTTGGAGATAATGAATTCCCCTCAAGCTGTTTATACTATTAGATCACTAAAGCAACTTTTTGTCAATAAATTTTTTATTTTTGTTTTAAGTTGGTACAAGGCAGACTACACAAAAGCTGGAGACTACGAATGGGGTAGAGGCCTGGGGTGTGACTTTGTACACAACAGTTGTTACCAGTGGATCAGCACACGGATGGCCAGGTAGGAG
>MUZC01001596.1:0-13782 GCA_002072015.1 Radix auricularia
TGTGATAATTGCATGATTCAAAACATATCTAAATCCACCCCAAACCCAATCCGATGTAATAGGGCAATAAAAAGCAATGTGATCATATCGTCCTTTCTAAAGGTGCTTCATACTCACTGCACCCCCACCTCACTTTATCTACCTTTGCCATAACCTTCACCAGCACACGGCACATGGCATGATGTGGTGGTCACTGAGTCAGCCTTTTTAACATGTTTAAAAATACTGACAACTTTGTACGTCTTATTAAAATCAGTATTTCTGCGAGTGAGGTCATCACGAGTTAAGGAACACAAGAAGTAAATTGAAGGGCGCACGTTTGTAATGGTTCCAACGCCTGCGAGGTGCATTGTTTAGGTTATCGACATTTAAAAAAAAATCATTTATTTTTGTTATCCCAGTGAAAATCTTTGAGCCACATAAATATATACATCTTTAAAACACAATTTAACTTGGTTCTTTTGTAAGTGTGTTTGGGATAGGAGTTGAAATTCTGTTTTTAATTTCTTATTCATAATATACCAAAAATTAATTAAAAATAATAATAGTAATAAAATAAAACATTATAAATGAAAAAAATCTCTGTTTAGAAACGAAAGGGTCGAAACGTCCGGGGTCAAAACGCCCGGGGTAGAACTGTCCAGGTTCGAATCGCCCGAGATCGAATCAACTGGGGTCGAACCGTCCATGGTCGAACCGACCGGAGTCGAAACGACCTGGGGACGAAACGTCCTGTGGTCGAACTACCAGGGTCGAACCGCCCGGGGTTGAATCATCCGGGGTCAAAGTGTCCAACCACCAAATAGAAAATACTTTTTGCACAACTAAAGTAAACCAGCAGGGCACATTTTCAGCTCAAACCTTGCGACTTAAGGTGTTTCTTTAAAACAAATTAACTCATACATACCTTAATTTAGCATCAATATTCACATAATTATTATCTGGCGCATTAAATAATATCCTATTTATTTGACTAAGGTCATGCTTAGCCTGGAAATAGAAAGAATGTTATGGAGAGCTTTTCCCATGAAAAAAGTAATCTTAAAACATGTATTTTACTCTAAGACCTAACGAATGATGAAATATCTATTTTAAAAAAATGGGTACATTTCATCTAACCATGCGGTTGCATGACATACGCTTCGGGTAAACACTGTTCTTTAAGGTGTAAATATATCAAGTGTAAAGTAATATCAAGGGTATTACGACTTATAAACAGGATCTAGCCTAAGAAAGTGCGTGTTATGTCGACAAAACACACTGACAAGAACTCATTTTGTCCAAGCTGTTTTGGTTATATTATATGAATAGTATACAACGGAAATAAAGATTGATATAAAGTGAATTGTTACTATTAGAAAAAATATCCGGGAATATATAATAATTAACATAAAATTTATAAGGAGATCAATTTCTTACCATTTTCTTAAAAAGCAGCATTGTTCTTATGTTTTTATTCACGTTAAAGGAACAAGTGCCTTTAAAACAAATAAAACATATTTTCCACTCCCCCCAAGCCACAATATTCACAAATATTATCTGGCTAAAATATCCTATTTGTCTTGAACTAATTTCATGCTTAGACTATAAATGAAATAAGTGTTTAGCGAGCTATTTCTAAGAACCAAAGGAATCATGTGGAATAATATTTTTTTCAGGTTTTGATTCACGTGAAAAGAAAGTGAGCTTTGCCCGTTAGATTTTTGTAACTGATAACATTTGTTATTTGGTAGAGTATATAGCATGCGTTATTAAAGGGGTTCGAGCATGGTGAAAGAAAGCCATCAATCGAACTGAATGGAAGGATTTGGTTGGTTGAGCAGGCCAGGGCCCTACATGGGCTGTAGCTGGAAGGATGTGGTGGAGCAAGCCAGGGCCCTACATGGGCTGTAGAGCCACGAGTGATAATGATGATGCTATATTAAAGCAAAAATACCAAAATTGATGGGTAACATTTAAATTAATAATATTTTTATTTTTCTCGACACACATATCGTTGCTTTTATTAAGAAGGGGTTTGATTTATCACAACCCTAATTTCCAGATGCGTTTACATTCATTTTTAAGGAGAATTTGAGACCCAAAANTATATATATATATTGTCAAACAGTCGCAGAAACCTTGTTAGTCGCAATGGGATCTCTCTCGTTTCTTCGTATTTCAGGGTCACTAGAAACCTATTATTCTCGAGGTCATTGATTCTGGAATTTATTTACAACTACAGGGAGTTACCGTATTAACAAACTTGAAAATTAATATTTAGCAAATGTTACGAACAGAGGGAGTTACCGTATTTACAAATTAAAAATGAACATTTAGCAGATGTTACGAACAGAGGGAGTTACCGTATTTTCAAAATTAAAAATGAATATTTAGCTGGCGTTACAAACCAGGGGACTTCCCCTACTTCACTGTGATTAAAATTAATGTTAATCACACAGAAACAAATGAAGGTGAGAAAATTCTTTTCTAAAATTGACTGTGACAGCCCAGAGATTATTGAAAACTACCAGACTGAGAATAAGGAATTAAAGAGAAAATTATTGCGATACATATATAAAATGCAAGAGTAAACTGAAAACCTGGGTAAGCATAGGACGCAAAAATATTCTTTATAGAAGGGGCGTCTGTAGTAAATAATATAAGGTTGCATGTCTATTATAAGGGCAATGAATACTTTTCTTCTTTTAAATAATTAATACATGAAATAAACATGAATAAACCATATTATGGGACTAAAATGTTACATCATAACTTACATTATCACGACGATTTATAATGATACTCGTAGAATATTAATAGCCTCTGTAAATCCCGAAGATAAATAATATCCTATGATAAATCGTAATAGAAATTTCGAATGACCTAATGAAATTCACATAAAAGTTTTACAGCCTGCATTCCCAGAGGAACGCAAAGGAGATTAAAAATTTTCCCAGAAATGGTTGAAATCCGATCAAGGTTACATGAGGACGCTATTTTATAACAGCAGCCCAGAGGTTTAACTGCAGTGTGTGACGCCCTGCATAAGTGGTTCTCAAGAATTTGAGTACAAGGACCACTTGAAAAATGTGTGTCTTAGCCGAGGACCACCACTGAAAATTGTTCAACTGCCATGCTGGAAATTTATATATTTTATACTTTGTATATAACTAGTTCCTAGCATAAATGTTAGTAAAACTATACTAATATTCTACGCTTTGCGTGCTCTCTCAGGTTTTATTTTGTAACGAACACATGTCACTTATACTAGTCTTATATCTATAGTAATGTTCAATTCTTACTTTTTTACTATACAAATTTTAAAGTCATAAACAGTAGTAGTATTAGTAAGACTGTTATATTAGTGTATTGCGTCCTCCGGTATAGCTAAACTTAAACATCGAATCAAAACATTTTATTTACTCGGCACTATGCCATCGCCATCAAGTATTCACAATTAATAAATATGTTGAAAAAGAGACAATCCTATTTGTGTTTTTTGAATCGGAAAATTAAAAATTTATTCATTTGTTCGCTGACCACCAGTGGCATCTCACCGGACCAGGTTGAGAACCACTGTCCTATATGGTTACCATAACAAAGTTTGAGATCTGTCATTTGGCAGAATGTTCTTACCTCTCAAATATTCTCGATTCACTCTAGCTGGAAAACATTACCTCTTCTGTTCCTGCTTTTCAAAACAATTTTTCTCTCACACAACTGAGGCGGAACCTATTCTAAAGGATATTCATAACTTTGCCTCTACCGTCCTCTGGTGCAAATCCGCACAATAGGGAAGGGTTGTGTTTAAATAAAATAAAATGCCATTCAATCTTCAGATGAGTTGACGGCTGTTTTTTTTTTTTTTGTACGTGTAACAATTTCTCAACTTTTAAAATAGTCGTTCTTATGAAGGTCTAATGGTTTATCCCTTTCCAATGAAACCTGATCATGTTCCCTGTCAATGTCCGACTACCTCTAGGTGGCCATGTTCCCTGTCAACGTCTGACTATCTCTAGGTGATCTTGTTCCCTATCAACGCCTGACTACCTCTAGGTGTTCTTGTTACCTATCAACGTCAACTACCTCTAGGTGGCCATGTTACCTGTCAATGTATGATTACATCTAGGTGGCCATGTTCCCTATCAACGTCTGACTACCTCTAGGTAATCTTGTTCCCTATCAACGTCTGACTACCTCTAGGTGGCCATGTTACCTGTCAATGTATGATTACATCTAGGTGGCCATGTTCCCTATCAACGTCTGACTACCTCTAGGTAATCTTGTTCCCTGTCAACGTCTGATTACCTCTAGGTGGCCATGTTCCCTGTCAACGTATGATTACATCTAGGTGGCCACGTTCCCTATCAACGTTTGACTAACTCTGGTGGCCATGTTCCCTATCAACTTTGAGTAGAACTAGGTAACCAACTTGGCCAAGTTCCCTATCAATTTCTGACTTCCCCTAGGTAACAACATCTGCTGCTAATTTTTATTCAAAAATTTGATGCAATTTGTTACATATTTAGAACTAGTTCGACACCTAGCACCTGTTTGGTAATTTTAATTAGGTCTAAAATTGTCTTGGCTTTGATTTGGCGATGATTTTCATGGACATGATTAACTGAAACTTGGAAATGATATTTGAAACTTTTCATTACTTTGAATAATGTTGCTAGCAAGCATATTATTTATTACTTTGAATCACCGGACAAACTGTTGAAAAAGTTTATGAACACACAAAGTTTTCTTTAAAACGTATTGAGTGTAGTTAGTTGATAAGCGTCAATAAAAAAAACAAGATGACCCGTGGCGTAGCATACGCCGCAGACTTGCTTATAGACAGTGCTAAGAAATGGGGGGGGGGGGTGAGAAAACGGACAAACAACTGCAGCACGAAGTAATGGAAAAAGCGAGTAAACTTGGAGACATGTGCTCAGTGGTTGTTGTTACCTGCCGACCCCCCTTTACTACTATTCCTTGCCAACCATAAACTGTGATTTTCCGACTCTAGGGTTAGTCATGTTTGCAAGGAATGGGGAATAGGGCAGGCAGAAAATAAATAATTTTGTTTTAAAATTGTTACCATCTGGGAATTGAACCAAGGACTTTCCGCGTGCATGGCGGATGTGATAACCACTACACTACGAATCATATGTAACTCTGTAGGGGAACAATGCAAGTGAACGCAAGAAATATTCTAACCACAAACCCTTCCCACACCTTTTTTTAAGGGCTGCGAAAATTATCGATTAATTCCTCGATTAATCGATAAAAATGTAATCGATTAAAATTATTTCAATTGATAAAATAGAAATTAAAATTATGGAAAATCTTTTGGATAATATTTCCAATTTATCAATAAATAATCAATTTTTAATAATTAAAAGTAGTTGCTTTTTTACGTAAAAACTTCTCCATTTAAAAAAAAAAAGATTTTCAAAGTGTAAAATTTAAAAATAAGCTGTTTTATAAGGAAAATGATATGAACACTTAAACATTGTTTTTACTTAATTAACAATAACCTAATTTATATTCATTGATATTATATAGCACTACTTATATATCTAAATAAAAATAATGTGAATGGCCTGTTTTTGTTAGGGGAAACTGGGGTAAAATGGGGTAGTGGGGTAAAATGGGATTTTGAAAATACACCCCTTTCAGAGCCTCAGAGCATGAAAAAAACTATTGGATTTGAAATATCGCGAGACGAGACGGCGCCATCTTTTATTTTGGTTCACGTTATCATGCTGTATCGTGTTTGAGAGGTAAATACAATTTTTTCAACTTTTTCATCTTATTTTTTGACATTATATTTTAAGAAGCAGCTTCCTTGTAATTAAAGATTTGAGTTCAATCTATTATTGCTGCTGAATTATATTATATATTAAGCAAATAAGACTCTTATTTATACATGAGCATTGTTCTGCTTCGTTTTTAAAAAAAAGTTTTATTGTGCCCCCCTATGTTGGGGTGAGATGGGGTATCTTAAAGGGGCAAAATGGGGTATTTCCCCATTTTGCCCCGGTAGTTTTATTTATTTAAATTATGAATATGAAATGTAGTTTCTACTTAAACATCCTTCTATTTTTTTAATTACAAATATTTTTAGAGTATATTTTTATTGTTAAGGCCTAATAGTAATAGCTAAAACTATAAATATAAACTAAGAAAGTCTAGTTTGAGCTAAGTCATCTAAGTAGTCTAGGTAAGTAAAATAATTCTGACATTTAATTATAGTAATAGTAGGCCTATTTGTTAAGTTCTTACTGAATCATACTTAAATTGGTGATATTAAAGTTGTTTTGTGTTTGTTTGTTGTTTTTATTTTCAGATTATTAACTGTAAACAATGAGAAATTATAAAAGAATATCTGAACGTCAAACTTGGAATGAAACCGACATGCAGCAGGCAGTACTGTCTGTGATCAATGTCAATGGTGATCATGGGTATAAAAAGAAAGCTGCAATGTATGGTGCGCCCCAGACAACCTTGGAACGCAGAGTGGCTAAATTTAAAAATGCTGATATTGAGGATGCTTGCAAAAAAGTAAGTAAAAGGATTAAACACTATCTAAATATAGGAATTTTCCACATTATTAAATGCAAGAAAAATTAAGATGAATAGCCTATGGCATATGTTCTAAATAAATGAATTTGTATGAAATTAATCTTTATTTAGTTAATGCTAATTTGTAATTTTAATTTCTTTTTCAGGGCTTGGCGCATTCAACACCATCTTTACATTGGAAGAGGAGGCAGAACTTGTTCAGTATGCGCAAGAAGGCAGAGTTGATGGATGAAGCACCTCCTGGTGCTTGGGCAGAATGCCACCCAAGTGGATGGATCCAGACTGATTTATTTATAAATTGGCTAAAGAAATTTATATTATACACAGGAACCACAAAAGATTCACCCGTTCTTTTAATATTAGATGGACATGCGACACACACTAAAAGCATAGAGCTTATTGATATTGCCAAAGAGAATGGTGTCATTCTCCTTTGTTTGCCTCCACACTGCACTCACAACATGCAACCTCTTGACATCTCGTTAATGAAACCCTTGAGTACATTTTATGACCATAATTTAAGGAAATGGTTAAGAACAAATCCTGGGCGTGTAGTAACGCAATTTCAAATTGCATCACTGTTTGGTGCATCATATCTTGATGCTGCTACCATGACTAATGCAATCAATGGATTTAAAAAGCAGGTATTTGGCCAGTGGATAGGTCAGTATTTACTGATGCTGATTTCATGGCAGCGGAAGTAACAGACATGAGCATTATCTCTGAGGATACAGAAAGTTTTGTTACCACGGATTCAGCCCCTACCACTGTCTCTGCTCCTGCCACTGCCACTAAACCTTCAGGTAGTACATCAACCACTGAACCTTCCACTTCATGTTCTGGTAGCACATCCACCGCTGAACCTTCAACTTCATGTAGCACATCAACCACTGAACTTTCAAGTTTTGCAATCTCGCCACGACATTTGCTGCCCATCCCAAAACAAGCAAAAAGAAAACGTATTTCCAAACAAAGAGGAAAAACGGCTATTTTGACTTCTTCGCCTTATAAAAAATCTTTAATGGAAGCCAAAGAAAAAAAGAATCAAAGGCAAAAGAAATCTGTCAAAACATCGAATGAAGATACAGCATGCCTCTATTGTGAGGAGCTTTACTCCAGCAGCACAGAGAGTTGGGTCTCATGTACTGAGTGCCAGAGATGGGCCCATTATTCTTGTGCAGGCATTGATGAAAGTAACAAAAAACCTGACTTTTTGTGTGAGCTATGTACCAGCAGTGATTAATCATCTTGTTTTTTGAAATCTTCCTTTGATCCCATTTTGCCCCACCCATAACCCCGTTTTGCCCCATGCTTGGGGTAAAATGGGGTTTATATGTTACTTTTTTAAAATTTCAATAAATCAATAAATTTACATCCTTTTCACTTGCTGATTTTTTACAATGTTGTCTATGTTGTATTCTAATGTTTCAACATTTATTTGCAATCATTTTATTTAATTTGGTGAAGTTAATAGGGTTTCATTCTTAAGTACCCCATTTTACCCCAGTTTCCCCTACTTCCTTTAAAATTTTCAGAATTAATGACGTCATACATCTAATTTTACATTTAATCAAAATTATCGATTAATTATTCAGTAATTGTTCAAAAGTTAACGATTAATTTTAAATTAATCGATAACAGCCCTACTTTCTTAAAAATCTTTTAATCCCACCCCGCCTGTCCACTGTGATCTTTCGGCCACAGCGGGGGTCATTCGTCATGCTTATTTCCACATGATCGTTTACGTGATTTATAAATAAAAATTAGTGACTCGATCATGACATAAACATGTTTACAGATATAAATACGTTAATCTCGCTTTTCTCTTTGTGATTACCATCAAATTAAGTGGTAACTAATATAAAGTTGTAAACACAAATTTCTCCACTGTTGTTAACAAATACTATCACTGCTATTCGTTATTTCACATGTTTGCTATTGTTAGTGAACATAAGTAAGAAATTTCTCGCGTTTAAGTCGTTAGCGAGTGACACAATGAGTACCACCTTGGGCGACAGCAATCCTGATAACGCCTCTGATATCTGACATACAAAAATTAAATCTTTATGCCATAAAATCCAATGAAATTCCCCTTTCTATATTGAAATGCTATTTTTAAGACGAAGGAATGGCAAACTTGGCGTCTGCCCCGGGTGGCACAAACTCACGCTGTGTCGTTGTTTAATTGTATTTTAATGAATTTAATCTGAGATTACAAGCTAAAAAAGAGGCAGTAACAAACCACTGGTCCAGATAAACTACCGGCAAAGAACAAAATAATGAACTAATCTGAGTCCCTGAAGTACTTTTTTAAAGTTCAGTTCATCCATCAGTTCAGTGCCTAAGGATTCGAAACGTTTAATTTTAGTATACATTTTGAAAAAGGAGACAAATTATACCCTGGTAATTACATATCAGTTTCGCTTGTGGTATTACTAGTGCATAACTAGATAATATATTTTATAGCAGAATATAGGATCAACTAGACGAACATTATATCATGCGTCCATATCAACACAGGTTTAGGAAAAACAAATCGAATGAAATACAATTAACTGGTTTCATTTAGGAAGAGTCCAAGGGCTTAGATAATAACAGTAAAATAGATACAACATCACTAGACTTCTCAAAAGCATTTGATAAAGTTCACCACTCTAGTCACTCAAAAACCTTAACTACTTTGGAATCTCGAGCCCCATACATCATTGTATGCAATATTTCCTTTTAGTTAAAGAGTAAACTGTAAAAATGAATGCGGATATAGATTAGCACCAATGACATTCAACTTAGGAGTTAAACAAGAAGCTATTCTAGGCCCCATACTCTTTCTAATTCAAATAAAAGATTTACATAACAGCATCCCATCACGAACAAATTTTAGGTTATTAGTTGTTATACAGAACGATTCAATCAAAACAAGATAAAGAAATGTTACCAAAACACCGAGTTAAATTAATAAAATGGGAAACTAATAGGAGTAACTGTTCCATCTAGAAAAGTTTCAAATTTTAAAAGGAAAATGAAACAAATTCAAAATATTTCATTCATGGAAATTAACTTATCCAAAGTAAAGGTGCAAAATGCCTTTGCGTAGGCGTAATAATAATTAAGAAATTATTATGGAATTCCATATCTTTAAAATCGAACAAAGCCTTAGGCGTTATAAAGAGAAACTTTTACACGTGGAATAAGAATTTAAAAAACTAAAATGCCACCTAACTTTGGTGAGAATTTTATTAGAATATGCTCCTTCTGTATGGGACCAAACCACCAAAGAAAGTAGTTAAACTAGAGCAAATTCAAAAATAGCTGACCTCTTCATTACCGGAGAACATTGAAAATTAACAAGAGAAACACTAACTTGGAAATACAACACAAAGATAATCTAATACAACCCCTGATAGACATAGGGATTAAAATCCTTTTTTCGGAATGCAAGAACAAACACGTACTAATTCTCGTTCCTCCGGTTTGAAATTGGTTGCCTGATCAAACCAGGAAAACCAACCGACTAACAAAATTTAAACCTGTAATTAAGATGCTAAACAAGAATCAAACTATTGATAAGCATAAGACGCAATAATCTTATGTATCGAATGAGCGCATACAATTGATAAAATAAGCTAGTAAGTCTTACGGTGAAGATGGTAATTTTTTTTTTTTTTTTAAAAAGAACAAATAACATTTCTACATTCAATAAACATCAAACAACTATATTAGGAGACAAACTGTTACTTCATAACTTACATCATTTTAAAACGACGAATTAGATTTTATACTTTCAGTCAATTAGCGACCTTCGTTAAGGAGAAATAGAAATAAACTTAACAATATCCTCATACATATTTCAAGGGACCTCATTTAAATTTTACACAGAAAAGTTGTGCAGCCCTAATTCCAAGTGAAACTCATAGATGCGATAAACAGTTTCCCCAGTAATGTTTGAAATCAGCCCAAGATTACGCCATGACGCTATCCTAGAACAGCAGCCCAGAGGTGTAGCTGTAATGTAGGACAACCTTACATGGCTTCCAAGACAAACGTTTGCTACCTGACATATTCAACTATTCTCGTAGCTCTAAAATATTCTCAATTCACTCTAGCTGTAAAATATTCTCGACTAACTCAAGCAGTAAAATATTAATCTTCTGCTCCTGCTTTTCCAACAAAAAAAAAAAAAAAATTTCTTTCACACGACTCATGCGGAACAAGGTTTGCTACCGTCCACTGGAGAAATCCGCTTAATAGCGAGGGGCTGCTCAGATATAAAGTAAAATGACATTCGATCTTATGATGAGTTGACGGCTGTATTAAGTAGCATGTAACAATTACTTATCTTTTTCAAAAAGTCGTTCTTATGCAGTTTTATGGGTTTTCCCTTTCGAAAGAAAACCATGGCAATGTTCCCTATCAACTTCTGACTAACTCTAGGTGGTATTGTTCCCTATCAACGACTGTCTACCTCTAGGTGGCCATGTTCCTTATCAACGTCTGTCTACCTCTAGGTGGCCATGTTCCCTATCAACGTCTGTCTAACTCTAGGTGGCCATGTTCCCTATCAACGTATGTCTACGTCTAGGTGGCCATGTTCCCTATCAACGTCTGTATACCTCTAGGTGGCCATGTTCCCTATCAACGACTGTCTACCTCTAGGTGATCTTGTTCCCTATCAAAGACGACCAACGATTATACATTAACATAATTAACATTTACCAATAACCCAAATACGGTTTGCTGTGGTGGAAGATGTAAAAGAAATCTATTAACAACGAGCGGTTTAATATGCCATCATAAAAAATTAAGCATTTTCAGATTTTTTTAAAAAAAACATCATTTTTAAAGTTTTAAGAGAGACAGTAAAATTTGGATTCGAGAACTATTATCATAAAACATTTTTGTGTGTTTTATTTATTAACCTAATAAGATAAGATTATATAGAGATCTATATAAGATTAATTCAAGTCATAAAAATATTCAATAAAAATACTTTTGAGAAAAGCGCACAGTCATTTTAGTGATGCAGATATCACGGTTGGCAACACAAAGTAGCTAAAACATTGTCAGCTTTGTTTGAAAAATTTTAAACCAATTAAATAAAATTTCAGATTCAACTTCTTTTATACTTTTTTTTTCAATCATCTTTAATTTCTTTATGAAACCCTGCTTTTTGTTTCATATGAAAAGCACTTAAAAACATGTTTAAATTTTAAACTTTACTTTTTTTTCAAATTTGCTGTTTTTTTTCACGGAAAATAATTTAGAAAACCTTCTCTTGCTTTAGGGCCTGTAAATTAAGATTAGATTAAAGCAATACAAATCTAGGCTAGGAATTTCACACACACTCACACAAAAGACTTAAAACTTACTCATTTTTATCGTATAAAGAATGAAATTAGTACACATAGTTAGTAGATCAGTTGCCTCTGCTATAATTATAATTGAGCTTTATTCATAATTTTATTACAGCCAAGAATGAACATTCTTTTAATATTAATATCTTTCTGAAAGCAAAAAAATGCAGAATTAGAGTATAAGGCTTTTTTATTATCAGCCAATTATCCTGAAATAAATAGAGAGCATTTTATAATTAAAACAAAATGCTTCAAAATCCAAATGATTGAGCTATTGCAAAACAAAAAACACGATGGCATGTTTCATTTACATCTTCTAAATGTTCACGTTACATGGGAATTGCAAGAAAGGTACCCGAATATCAAACGTACGTATGAAAACATTTCATACAATGCCAACCACGGTGGCCACGGCTGAAAGGAGTTCCAGCAATATGAAAATTATCATACTTTACTTAAGATGGGTTTCAGGTCAACAACACACATCATCTCTATCTCTTCTTTCCATCGAAAGTGAACTTACTAGTCAAATTAACTTCGATGAAATCATCACTAATTTTGCAAATATTAAAGCAAGAAAAGTTAAGTTAAGCCTTGATTCTTTGATATAGGGTGTAAGAGTGGAGCGATGAAGTGTTACTTAAATTGAATAATTGTAAGTTTCTATTGTTGTGTTATGAATTATTGAGTATGACATATTGACACTATTGTTTTTATTTATAATACAAGATACCTCAAGTTTTGATGTAGTCTTCATTAACGCAACAATATCCCGTTTTATCCAATAATTATTTGTTATCATTTATTTTACTAAAAGTAAAAGAATAAACTGCAATTTAGTATTGTTCTTGTCTTATTTCAGTCTTATGCATTTTTTTTTATATTCCCGTTTTGTGAATGTCACTGTAAAAATACGTAATTATTATCAAAAATAAAATAAGAGAAATTAAATTGTTTTTTTCTAACAATTGAAAAAGTCGCTTAGCTGAAACTGCCTGAAAATTGTCAACTTATTAAGGGTGTCATAAATCTAGCTACACCTCTGATACTCTGTTTACATTTACAAACATTTTGCTTTCAAATCGCCTTCGATGTCAATGATATAGCTTTATGAAACGTGTGTCTTAATTATAAATTGTTATTGTAGTACTAGGAATTTATTGCTCATAGACTCATAGTGCACGTCATCACTTGTCTTAACCAACTTCGAGCTGCTCTGGTACCCCTTGTTCCACAGGCCGGACCCCTTGTTCCATAGACTGGTACCCCTTGTGCCACGGACCGGTACCCCTTGTTCCATAGACTGGTACCCCTTGTTCCATAGACTGGTACACGACCTTGTTCCACCCATCGGTACCACTTATTCCATAGACTGGTACCCCTTGTACCATAGACTGGTACCCCTTGTTCCATGGACCGGGACCCCTTGTTCCATAGACTGGTACCCCTTGTTCCACGGACTGGTATCCCTTGTTCCATAGACCGGTACCCCTTGTTCCATAGACTGGTGCCCCTTGTTCCATAGACTGGTACCCCTTGTTCCATGGACCGGTACCCCTTGTTTCATGGACCGGTACCCCTTGTTCCACGGACCGGTACCCCTTGTTCCATAGAATGGTACCCCTTGTTCCACGGACTGGTACCCTTTGTTCCATAGACTGGTCGTTGAGGATTTACTTTCCCAAGCGTTGATCCCGTTCCGTAGCGAAACATTTGGGGAAACTTATATCACTCAAAGATACAAAAATAAATTCCAGTCAGACAAAGAAAAATAGCAACTTTAGAAACTTAAGTTCACTACAAAACGGCATACATACGTGTGTAAGGAAATCCTCCATACATTACATCACACAAACACACACGCACATATATATAT
>MUZC01001596.1:14386-46774 GCA_002072015.1 Radix auricularia
GGAAACTCTTTCTCTGCGCGAGGCGCGCGCGCTCGTGTGTGTGTGTGTGTGTGTGTGTGTGTGTGTGTGTGTGTGTGTGTGATTTAAAATACTTGTTATAAGTTATAAGCATATGTTTTATTTTATTTTAAAAAAAATATTTGAAATGTTAGGAAAGGGGGACGGGACGGCGTTCAATCTTTTCGTGGAATTAGCGGTAGCTTTGTCAAAAACATTGAATTTTAAAGCATAATAAATGTTCAAATGATTTTTTATTTCTTTATTCCTGAACAATTGACCGTGTAATTAGCCAATATTTGTAATTGACTGTGTAATTGGCCAATATTTGTAATTGACAGTATAATTAGCCATTATTTGTGTTGTAACATGTCTGTCTAATTTTCATTTAAAAAATTTAACATTAACATTTAACATTAAATGTAGACATTTAATATTTTGTAAACATCTAGTGCTTTTTTGAAATTATGTTCTGTGAAGAATTTTAAAGTTATTTTTTTTATTTTATGTATTCGCTGCTCTTTAGTATAAGAAATGAACATTTTCAAACTTATTAAAGCTCAATTTTTTCCTCCTGATGTTGTCATGCATTAAAAAAAATGCTTGAACTGGTGAGTGTTAGATCATTGATCAGGTGTTCAGAGAGACGACATCCTGTTGGCCATAAAGACGAAAAACGTGAAGACGATGGCGACATCTAAAGATTAAAGAAACGTACCACAGTTAACGATGCAATAACATACGAAAGTTTTTTAAAAAGCCAAACGCAAAGGCTACGGTAGTTTCAGTAAATTATAACTCAGCATTTTTATTTTATTGGTATTTAGTTACTTTAGTTTATAAATGGATAAATATTCCAAACCAATATAGGTAACTGGTTAAAACCCTCTACTTTTGGGAAATTGAAGGGAAATGTTGTATGAGTTTGAAGTAGCCAGTCAGATATTTTTAACTTAATTTTTATTTTAAACTTTTTATTATCTTCTCCAGATATATTCTATTTTCTACCGTCTCTGCTTACAAGCAATAATCATGTGGTAGACGTCAGCTAAAGTTAAATTACCAGTCCAAATAAGAGACGTCAGCTTACTGTTAATAATTTCAAGATAAATTGCAAAATGCGTTTCCGCAAATCCACACCCCTTGTTTTCAAAGGTTGAAAAAAAAATTGTTCCAGGACCATGTTTATTTAAGAGTCGCTTAGTAACAAAAGAGGTAGGGCCAGTTTGTCAATATATTTGGACAGGCTCTATCTTTGTACTACTTTAAATGACTGGACAACCAAAAGAAATCCAATTTTAATTACTAGGGATTTTTTGAAAGCATGCATATCAGGTCGATATTGCTAAAACACCCAGTGAGTAAAGTGACAAGAAATATAAATACCACAATTAAACAACCTTTGTAGAGTTTTTACATTTAAAAAAATCGTATGCTGTAACTGCAACGTAATTAGAAAAACGGAAGCTTACCACCAAGAGGTAGAAAAAAAGGCTCAGGAATATTACGTATTAAAATACTTATTTTCACACGGGGCCTTCTCACTTTGTCAATGATGTTGATTGTTGTTTCATAGATTGGAAGCCACAATGCAATATAAACTAACAGTGTAACAGTAATAGACTGGTTCAATTTCATTGTGGCTGGACACTTCGACCCCTGATGTTTCGATCCCAACGTTTTTTTAACCCTGTCGATTCGACCACAAGACGTTTTGACTTTGTACCGTTTGGCCGATATATAAATAAACCACTAGAGACTTTTTTAATGCGGTATAAATAGTACAAAACTGTAAACAATGATATAAATATAACATGATCTGTAATTGTTAAATGTACACCTAGTAGGCTGGATATAGTTGTTATTACCACAGTGTGATACGTACGACTTTGGAATACTTGGATAGAGTGGAAAGATCACAAAAAGTTTAGTAGTAAGACCAGGGACTAGACTTTGACCTGCAAATGTTACATTATCACTTATTACGAATGCTTAGACTACCTGACCACAATAATGGTCAATAAGATACAAAAAGGAGGTGGTCAGTTTTATCAAAATCTTAAACGCACATTCAATGAGAACTAGTTGTGAGAGTTTTATTGTTTTTCAAACGTCATGTCAAAAGTTAAACGTCTTAAAAAAATCTTACTGACTTTTTAAAAATGGTTATTATATAATATTATTCAACTATATTACTTTAGTAGCAAAATTTTGTTTAAATAATGAAAAAAATACATTAATGTTAGAATATGGAAGTTAATTTTGTCGAACCTTTTGGAATCGAAACATCATGGAAGCAACTTAATTACTAATAACATAAGTAGCCATTGGCTACAGAATACAGCACCCATCGTGTTTAATTAAAACTATAGGAAATTTGTTGTTGTGTTCGAAACAAAACTTTCCACCAAAAACATCAAAGAGCTGCTTTAAATTACGGACTCGAGTTTGTAAGTGGTATAACTATATAATAGGTAACAGAGAGGGTTGAAGGGGGTATAGAATAGGAAATAGAGAAGATTTTAGGTGGAATGAAATAGGTAACATAGATGGTTGTAGATGGTATAGAATAAGAACAGGGGTGGTAATAGGTAGCGTAGAAGGGTTGTAGGTGGCATAGAATGATAACAGAGAAGTTTTTAGGTGGTATATAATAGGTAACAGAGAAGGTTGTAGGTGCACAGAATAGGTAACAGAGAAGGTTGTATGTGGCATAGATCCCGTTCCGTAGCGAAAACTTTGGGGAAACTTATATCACTCAAAGATACAAAAATAAATTCCTGTCAGACAAAGAAAAATAACAACTTTAGAAACTTAAGTTCGCTACAAAATGGCATACATACGTGGTTAAGGAAATCCTCAATACATCCCATCACACAAACACACACGCACATATATATGTGTGTGTGTATATATATATATATATACATTACGGGGTGGCCAGATACGTTTTTTTACTGCTTTTTTCTTGTACTCAGCTTATCAATGGCCTAACTAGTGAATATTAATTCTCTTTTGGGTCGAGCATTTGGGCTCTTAAGACCTGGTTCAATCTGTAGCAGGCGAGCTTCATCAAACGGGCATCGCCATAGAGGTAGTCCTCCACAGGTACCGCAACCTCTCCTTGTAAGACCCCGCCCAACTCGGGGCAACTTTCTAGTACTTTGGCTACCGTCTCCTCGGGGTAGCCACACAAACGACAGGCATGTTACCTTCTGGTGTTAAACTTATACAGATAATTCGTGTTGGATAATGATCAGTCCTAATCCGTATTATGGTTGTCTGCTTACTACGTTCAAGCTTCCACCAGGGGTCGCTTTTGCTCGGTCGCTGCATTCTCTGGTAAACTTTCCTGGCCGTATTCCCTGATGCCCAGACTTCAGGCCATTTCTCTCGGAAATGGTCTTTTAGCCAACATCCGACCCCCAGCTGGGTCATAGGCTTCTCGGGTTGGGATCTGGGCTGCGTCTTCTCTCGCTAGCGTATCGACGCTGTCTGAGTGCGCCTCGCCACAGTGCCCAGCGATATACTGTAGGCCTACTCTGCCGCCACGTGCCAGGATTTCACCTACTATCTCCAGAATGACACTGACCGTTTTGGACTCCATATAGGATCGACCCACGGTCTCGAGCGAAAACTGAGAGTCGGTGAGGACCTACATGGTCGGGAAACCTTTCGCTTTACTAGACGTCGGTATACTTCCTTCAAACTCCTGTGGATCGCCTCCAGTTCGGCATCATGACTACTGTTTGCGGCTCCACAGGGCAAAACAGTTTTATACTGTCGGGTCCAGGTTGGGGGGGTATTAAATTAGTACGCCGTATCCACTTCTTCCGTCTCTGAAACGTGAGCCGTCTGTAAAGAGTTTTATCAAGCTGTCGCCATAGGCCTCGATCGTTCGCAGTCTCGTCTCGCTAAAGCTCGACGGGACTGGCTTTTGTCACCGCAGTATTTGGAAGTGTCAAACGTATTTCAGGTGGGTCAAAGCTTTCATTTGGTCCTCGACCTGGATCAAGTTGCATGCACTCCCTGCGTTTTAATATGGGGATTGAATTTTCTTGTTCATGGTTGGCACCCATAAAGGATGGTCGTTTCAGTCATGTCCTCTCTACCCAGCGGTCTTGTAATTGGTAGCAGGGTTCATCATGCTCAAACCTACAGTATCGCTCAATCGTGGTCCTAATTGCTTTTACCCGCCTTATTGCCAGGGATTCTACGTTTGACATTATTTCTACTGCGGTGGTGGGTGTGGTGCGTAGCGCACCACTTACGGACCGTAGAGCTTGTTTCTGTATTCGGTACAGTCCTTCTAGAGCCGTACGCCTCGCAAAGGCTATGGCCCATAATTCACGCACATGGTTATGCATCTGGAGCTTCTGGTCCTGAAGATTCTAAAGTACATTGGCTTCCGATTCCAATTTAAAATTTTCACCTCGTGCTTCAGTTCATTCCGTCCTTTAGTTAAAATGGAATGAACCGTCTTTTCCATATTGACTACAATTGCCTTACTAACGAATGTACATTCTCTGTTGGGTCGAGCCGTCAGGCTCTTAGGACCCGGTTCAATTTTTCGCAAGCGAGCCTCATCAAGTGGGCATCGCCATAGAGGTAATCCTCTGCAGGTACCGCAACTTCACCCTCCAACACCCCGTCCAACTCGGGGCAACATTCTAGTACGTGGGCCACCATCTCCTCGGGGCAGCCCCACAGCCGACAGGCCAGTTCCCTCCTGTTGTCAAACTTGTATAGGTAGCTTCGTATTGGACAATGGTCAGTTTTCATCCGTGTTTTGAGCGTCTGACTACTACGTTCAAGTGTCCACCAGGGATCGCTTTTGCTCGGTCGTGGCATTTGCTGGTACACCTTCCTGGCCGTATTCCCATTTGCACAGGCCTCAAGCCACTTCTAACGGAAAGGGTCTTTAAGCCACGACTTGACCCCCAGTTGGGTCAAGGGCTTATCGGGTTGGGGCTGGGCTGCGCCTGCCTTAGCCAGTGCGTCGACCCTGTCTGATTGGGTCGTACCGCAGTGTCCGGCCATGTACTGGAGGACTACTCTGCCGCCACGTGCCAGGAGTTCACCTACTGTCTCCAAAATGGCACCTACCGTCTTGGCCTCCAGAGGGGATCGATCCAAGGTTTCGAGTGAAAACCGAGAATCGGTGAAGACCACGACGGTCGGGAAACTCTTTCTCTTCGCTAGACGTCCGCGCACTTCCTTCAAACCACTGTGTATCGCTTCCAGTTCGGCTTCATGACTACTGTTAGCAGATCCACACGGCCACGACAGCTCGACGCTGTCGGGTCCTGGCTGGGGGTATTGAATTAGCACACCGTATCCACTTCTGCAATCTCTGAAACGTGAGCCGTCTGTAAAGACTTTTACCACGCTGTCTCCATAGGCCTCGATTGTGCGCAGAGTCTCGTCTCGCAAGAGCTCGACGGGACTGGCCCTGGTCACCGCGGCATTTGCCAGTGTCAAACATATTTAAGGCGGGCCAAAGCTTTCATGTGGCCATCGAGCAGGGACCAGTTGCATTCGTTCCCTGTGCTTCGGTAGGGTGACTGAGTCTTATAGTTCGTAGACCACGTCCATGAAGGAGGGTCGCTTCAGTATTGTCCTCTTAACCCATCGGTCTTGTAATTGGTAGCAGGGTTCGTCATGCTCCAACCCACGGTAGCGATCAACCATGGTCATGATTGCCTTTTCAAGCCTTATCGTCAGGGGTTCTACATTTGCCATAATTTCTACCGCAGCGGTGGGTGTAGTACGTAACGCCCCGCAAATGAACCGTAGAGCTTTGTTCTGTAATCGGTCAAGTCCCGCTAGAGCCGTACGGCTCGCAAAGACCTGAACCGGGAGGTTGTAATCAATAGCACTTCTCACGCTATCAAGATAGACAGTTCTTAGTAGTCTTGCGTCTGCACCCTAACTAGTGCTAGCTAGCTTCTTCACCAGGGACAATTTAGTTGTGGTTTTTGTGCATAATTCACGCACATGGCTATGCATCTGGAGTTTCTGGTCCATTTTTATACCCAGGTACGTTGGTGTCCGATCCCAATTTAACCTCTTTCCGCAGATCTGAAGCACCACCTCGTGCGTCAGAGCATTTCGTCCATTAGTGAAAATGGAATGGACCGTTTTGTCAGTATTGACTTCTAGGCGCCATTGGTTGGCGTAATTTTCAATACGATTCAGATCATTCTGCAGCCGGTTCTGCAGTGGTGCAACGTCTTTTCCTGAACCTCTTATCACCAGATCTTCAGAATACATGGCATTCTTGGACTCGAGAATGTCTTGTAGGTCATGGACGTAGGCTAAGAACAATGTACAGCTGAGCGCTGAACCCTGTGGGAGTCCATCTTCCAGTCGTGCCTCGCTGGACAGCGCTTCTCCAAGCCGTGTCTTAATCTTTCGGTCTGTGAGGAACGATTTTATCCAGCTGTACATTTTAGCAGTGACACCTAACTGCTGCAGCTTGTAAAGTAGCCCTCCACGGCACACCTTATCGTATGCCTGCTTTAGATCGAAGAATACTGCAACCGTGTGGTTCTTCGGAATGCTTTTGGTATCTTCGAGGTACCAATAAAGCCGTGCGTTCACTAAGCGTTCTGCCCCCTTCCCCACACACGACGTGAGGGAAATGGGCCGGTAGCTAGACGGGTGTTCGCCCGGCTTTCCTTCCTTATGTTTTGGGGTTATTATGGCCTTTTTCCACAGCTTCGGCAGTGCGCCTGTAGTCCAGGTTCGGTTGATAAAACTCAGTAGTTTTATTCGGCCTGTCTTGCCCAGATGCTTGAGCATTTCGTTGTGAACCTTATCTGGCCCTGGTGTTTTACCAGCTTCGCACTTGTCAAGTGCAGTTTGCAACTCTGTCATCGTGAAAGGTGCCGAGAAAACCTAAAATTGAGGGCCCGTACTTTGTCTCCGGGAGCCCTCCTTAAGCATTCGGTCGATCGTTTGGCTAAAGTCAGATCTGGCGCCCTTTCTATTCACCTGGGCAAAGTGTTTATTCAGCGCCCGTGCGCGCTTCGTTTCACTTGCTCTTTGGCCCTTTGAGGTCGTCAATGGGTTGGGGTTTTTTACTTTACCTGCGCCAGTTTTTTTCCGTGCTTTCGCTCTTTGTCTCATCAATTCTTTTAGGCTCCTGTCGCAGTAGGGCCTGAATTTATGTTTCCCGTTCGTCCTCGGGATCGTGCGCCTTGCAATCCCGAGGAATGTGCCAATAAACTTCTCGTAGGTGTCGTCCACGTTGCCTCCTGCAACATCCAGCAGAGCGAGCTTGGTCTCACTCTCGGTCTCGTATCTTCGCCAATCGACCTTGCGGAATTGCCAATGCCTTCTGTCAAATCGAGGTTTGTCCGCACCAAGGACAAACTCAATCAGAATTGGGAGATGGTCGCTTCCAACCTCATTCAATACTTCCAGTCTATGCTTGGACTCTAGGTCCGCTGAGATAAGCGTTAGATCTGGGCGGGACTCCATGCTGTGTCTCGTGTGCAGCAGCGTCGGTTCGCTGTGCTCATTCTGTAATCTGATTTAGTTAGTACCAATACAGACATCCTCGATGAATCGGCCTGACGCATTCTGCTCGGTATAGCCCCAGTCGGGGGACTGTGCATTAAAGTCCCCTGCTATTATTGTTCGACTTAACGTGACGTCTTCCCCAATTGGCAGCGCCATTGGGTTCCTGGGCGTATTATATACGTTCGTGATTGTAAAGCCAACGTCGCCTTTGTACACCCTCACAGTTAGGGTGTCAGTGTTGCTGTAGCATTTGGCTTCGAGCAATTCCACCGTTACATCGTTCCGGACCGCTGTGGTAAGGCCCCGGCATCGCCGGTCTCACCTGCAATGGTATAGCAAATAACCAGTTATGTGAAACGGCTTGCCCTTCAGAAGCGTTTCTTGGAATAATGCTACATCCACATTCCTTTCGTGTAGTAGCTTGGTTATTTCGTGCGCCTTTTGCCTTATTCCACAGACATTCAATTGTAGCACAACCAGGGCTTGATCAGGATGGCCCTTCGAACCCATACCATTACGGCCAGTCGCCGGTTGACCGGTAGGACGTGACCTGTCGTCCGTCATCACTCCTAGAGGAGTGGTAACCAACCCAGCCAGCGTGTGGCCCATCATACAGATCTAGAATTGGTAGATCTGTGATTCTCTCAAGAGCAGAGTCAGATACTACATTATGTGTTGCATAGAGATGTAGATAGCGCTACGTCCAGCCTCGCATCTGTGATAATTTCGCCTGACTTTGCTTAAGTGAAGCTGACTTTGATATTGTGGGTCCAGTGGCTTTTTTATGCCTTTGTACATTTTTTATATCTCCCTGATTAGCAGCAGATTTAATGCTTTTACAGAGGTTCACTAAATATGTAATGGCGCAAAATCTTGCAGCCTTCCGGGCTATTTTTCTGGCCTTTCAGAGACATTGCAGGATTTCAGGTCCTGTTGCAGATCTGTAGGCCAATAAGGTGTTTATTTTTGTCTCCGTCACGGGCTTCATGTAACCCAGTGGTCCTCAAACCAATCTGCATTTTTCATTCCTTCCTCCCGACGAAGGCAAAAGAGGTGTTGTATATAATCTCTCGAAGATGGAGCCATGTTGCATCAATTAGTTCTGTTGCAGCCACTCTAGCATCATAAGGATTGGGATGACTTTCTGCGTAGTATTGGCCTTAAGAGCTGTCCCTATCTTGGCTTTAAGCTGTTCCCTGATCTCAGAGCAGTTAATAGGGTCAGTGGTTAAGCAACTTTTACTCTTGCTCTTAGACTGACACACTTTCTTTGGTATTAATTTAATTCTACTTGGGGTCTGTGTCATATTCAGCACTGTGGTAATTGATTTCTATTATTCTAACATAAATTACCCACACACTTTTCATTGTTATTGAAAAAAGACAACTTTTTCCTCACAATTATGTTTATTTCAAATAATCTTTTGATCATTTTACTTAATCTGAATTATCTTAGTTATCTCAAATAGGTCTTTGGAAATTAACGATTAATTTCTCTTTCAATCGCTTTAATAAATTATATCGATTAAAATCATTTTAATCGATAATAATGCGATTAAAATTTAAGAAAATGCTTTTAAATTTTTTGGCAATTTATTAATAAAAAAATCTTTGTTATTTTTTTTATTACCCACGTATTATAGTAATTTTATTAAATGTACAAATTGTAAACAAACATGGCGATAAATGACAGGTGATATACCCCATAAAAAACTACATTATTAATTACATTTTCTTAATATCCTTGGAGGTATTCAGTTGTATCTATTTATTGTTTTAAAATTATTTAAATAATTAAATATTGAATTTTTTATAAATTTATCTATAGAAAAAATAATTAAATCCATATCAGCCCTAATCTTAATGCTTTTTTCAGTTTATGGAGTCCATTTTCGTGTGTACTATATGCTACATAATATTATTAACAAACAGCATTACTTTTGACAATAAGCACGCGACGTTTAAATGCTATAGGTTTAAAAAATTGTTTTTANTATATATATATATATATATGTGTGTGTGTGTGTGTGTGTGTGTGTTTTAATTTTTAATATTAAGTATTTAAATCTGATTTGCTCTTAAAGAACACGTGTTTTTTTTTTTTTTTTTACAATTTAATAGCCATCGTTTACCCTAAAAAACTGTTGTTTTTCAAAATGTTTATGTATATGAGTATAATGCCGTGATATAGTTCTCTAGAAATGCATGATATTCTGCTTATGCTTACCTGAGAAAAAGTTGTCTCCTATAAGGTTAGCAGCTGTAAATAAAATAAATTATTCGTTGATAGTAAGTTAATAACGGTATGTATTAGAAAATTTCATATTAAAAAGTTCTTCGCTTATATTAATTTAAGCTAGTAAATGTGTAAACATATTTTAATTTACTATAGAAAACAATAATCTTCTGTACAGAAGGAGCGTCTGTAACATATAAGATAATTCACGTGCCGTGTTAAGCAGGTCGCACAACTTAACATATTTGGTTGTAGATACTGTATATAATAGTTTATCTGAGACTGGACAAGAAATTACAGATTTTTTAAAGTTTATCAACAGACACTCTGTGGTGTTTACCGACTTCTGAATAAAAAAATTTCATTAACTTTTCAAACGGAAAACTTATTTCTTTTGAAATTTGCATGCAAGTTATCTAGACGTGTTTTTTCCATTTGTTTTTTAATGATTAACAAGTATATTAAAGTTAGATCCGTTATTGAAAATGTACCAATAAAAAGTCACATTTAATGAGATACCACATCACAATACCACCATATCACTAAATTTACTGTTGAGATCTTAATAATTCTTTACGTCGTGTTGAAATAGTCAAAGATGTGTCATCGATCATCTATTAAAAAGGACATTGAATAGCAATTTTTTTTTTTAAAAAGGGATATACTTAAAATCTTCTCGTTTCCATGCTCACAATTAAACTTTAAAGTAAATACCTTCATTTTTTGCATGAGAAAAAACCCTAAACTTTCTGCAAGATGTGTTATCTGAAAAAAAAGAGTTAAAATAATTAAAGAATGATAGCATCGAAGATAATAGATAAGACATTTTTTTTTAAAATGTGTTTTAAAATATACTTGTCTTTGAGGAGAAGTTTAGTTTGTAAGTTTTTCCCACTTGCATAAATATTGCTTTAGTGTAAGTGAAACCTGGTCAAATCCTAGAACTAAAAATTTCAACATTTCAAATAGAAGGAAAGTTGTGCATTTTTTAAAAAATTTTCTTTTTTTAATTTTTTTTTTCTTTTGTGGCAATAATCTGTGGAGGATTTAATTTCTTTTTAATTTTAAATGAACAAGAGTTGAACGGCTTTCCAACAACTAAAACTACAATATGATTTCACTTCACGTAACATATCAATTTCAATAATAAGAATGAAAGGGTGCACTCATGTAATAGTATTTGCATAAGAGAGAAATGTTCACTTTAATGAGGATAAGCTATTTCATTTCTTGAAATTTTTATAAACATGACATCAAAATTATTTGCGCTCAACAATGACAAACGAGCGTCTGTCTGGATTGTTATTAATTTCAAATAAACGTGATCTAGATGAGAAATTTGACTTTGAATCAACAATAAATTATTTTGCTTCAATGAAATCACGTCGTTAGGAATTTAATTAGAGCCAGCCAGGAGCTCTATATAAATTCGTATAAACTAAGTTTCTTTCTTAGATAAAAAAAATATACGATTGAAATAAATTTACGTTACCATTTTGAAAACGTATCTGTTTATATTGTTGATTCTGCTTTACTAATTTGATGACTTGGAAAATTTTACTAAATTAGTAAGCTAATAATTGGTATTTACGGAAGGATCTGTTTTAAATAAAATTTGGCGGCGCCCCCTGAAATTCTCCTGCAAGACAAAGCTAAATCCACCACTGGGAAGGTCACGCCGTCTAAAATGATCTTACCCGTAAAATATTTGTGAGTTCTTTCTTCTTTAAGCACACGTGATAATTTACCAATTTTACCATTTCTCGGTGGGTTCATGTGAGGGCAAAAATGAGAATGAAAAAAAATTATGTGGTGGGCCGCATATCGCCCGCGGACAGCAACTGCACAGCGTTTCACTTTATTTAATAAAGTTTTTTACTTACAGTAAACATAATCGACAGCTACCGAAATTTTACTGCAATAGCCATAAAACGCCACGAGGCATAATTTTATGACTGAATTCGTCATAAGCGATTTCATCGTTACATTGCACATGACACGAAATTTTCGATCATCTTTAAATAGACATTTGCATGAATCTGATTGGACAGATTTCAAAGAAGGACAAGTTACATTCCTCAGTGGTATCCATGCATTCTGAAACTGAAAAAGAAGAACACAAAAAAATCATTCTGAGCAGTTTATACGTATTAAAATATTTTTTTTATAGTATAACAAATAAGACTTATTTGCCTAGTTAACTTCCACACAGATGCTGAGGAATGTATAGTTATTCACTATAGATATAATAACGATTAATTGGATGGCGTGTGCTGCTAAAGATGATATGGATATATTATAACACACACACACACACACACACAAACACACACACACACACACACACACACACACATATATATATATATTAGGGCTTTGAAAATTAATGATTAATTTCTCGATTAATCGGTAAAAACATTATTGATTTAAATTATTTTAATGGATAAAATAGCGGTTAAAATTACGTGAATAATTTAAATTCCATTTTTTTTATTTATTAATAAAGAATTAATTATTAATATTATTTTAGGTACAATCTTCTCCATTTAATAAAAAATTAAAAGTGTAAACTTTAAAATAAGTTGTTTTTATAAGGAAAATTATATAAAAATAAACATTGCTTTTACATCATTAACAATTCCAAAATTTAAATTCATTGACATTATATTGAGCTACTTATATTTAAATATATTTCCTAAAAATATTATTTTTTAAATTAAGTACTCAAGTTATGAGCATTTTAAAAAACACCTTAAAATGGGACAAAATGTGAAGCAAAACAACATAACGAAAAAAGTGATGATTAGGTCTTAGAAAAAAAAAATCATTTCTTTTAACCACTCGGGATAAAAATATTATTTTCATATTTTCGTTAATCATAAAACTATTTCTATACAGCTGTGTTACTTAATTTTTTTTAAATTAATTATAAAACAACATATTATTTCAATTGTGACTCTTTTCATACCAATCAACTCGTTATGTAACTAAACAGCACCAGTTTCTTCCGTTTTCAAGATCTCAATAATAACAATCATTTGGAGTACTGCTGACTTTCATAAATGTATAGAAATATATCTAACTAGATGACCGCGGCGTATCACAAGCCACAGATTTCCTCATTGATAGTGCAAAGAAAATGTATGTTGGGGGGGAGGTGGGGGCTGAACAGATTCAAACAACGGCACGATGATATCAGAAACCAGAACAACTCGAATGAACCTCGGGTGCGGGGATAACTGCTACGCATTGCTGATCTGGAAACATGTAGCCACTTGCCACCCCGCACAAACCTAGTTTGCCAACCATAAACTAAAATTAATTGGCATAACCTGACAAAGGGCAATCGTCATGCTTATCCCCACTCGTCTTGTGCTTTGTAATGGTGATCGAAAAGATAGAGGGAAATGAACGGGCACAAACACAAACATTTTTTTAAAAAATGCGTCATGTCTTAGCTGAGGATTTAACCTGCGACCTCCGCGTGTTAGACGAATGTTATAACTACGCAATATTGTGTTGTTCTGAAAGAACATAGAAACTGACTTTAACTCAACGAAATTTTAAATGTTTACTACCTTTTATTCCAATCTGATTGGTCGGTGGGGTCAGAGGTCAGACAGCTTCTTGTCCGGCATGGTCAGAAAATGTAGAGAATTATATATATAGACTAGCAGGTTACCCGTGCTTAATGCGTGAAGTTGGAGAATTAGGGATGAATGAGTGAGTTAGTGCATAAAAAAACTATATTTGGGCCACCGGCGCCAAGTAATGGATATTTTTAATATTTTTTCACCTGCTGCCATCGTTAAAAGTGTATTTAACAAACCCCCAAAGTTTCATGCGTTTACTTATTTGGGAAATAGGAAAAATAGTGCTTTTCAATTTGTATATAGCACTGATAAGGAAAAACACGCTTTTGAGGCGCCGGCCCCAATAAGTGTGAATTCTAAAATTATATTACGTAAACTATCGTCATGAGAGGTACTCAACAACTTCCAAAAGTTTTATGCTTCTACCTACATGGGGAATGGGAGAATTAGTGATTTTTACTTTTTATATAATTAATATTAGAAACAAAACTACATTTAGCCCCCCCCCCCGCCCCACAGTTAGGGATATTTTAAATAATTATTCACCTGCTACCATCGTGGAAGTGTATTTAACAAACCCCAATAGTTTCTTGCATTGGCCTGTTCGGGAATTAGGAGAATTAGTGACTTTAAATTCTTATAAAGCACATATAAGGAAAAAAAAAGTTTTTGGGACACTGGCCCTCATGAGTGTGCATTTAAAAATTATTTTACGCCAATTTTTGTTGTGAGAAGGTACCCAACAACTTCTAAAAGTTTTATGTTTTTACCTACAAGATGAATTGTGGAATTTGTGATGAGTCCGTTTTTAATATAAGAAAAATTGGTTTTGGGCCCCCGGCCCGCATTTGAGTGGGAATTTACAATTCTCTTTCGCCAACTTTCATCGGGAGATTGTACTCAACAATTTCTCAAAGTTTCATGATTATATCTACATGGGGAAAGGGAGAATTATTGATGTTCAGTTTTTATAAAGTTTATATTAGGAAAAAGATAAATTGGGCTCCCGGCCCCCCGTAAAGGATATTCTAGATTTTTTTTTCACCTGCTACCATCGTGAAAGTATATTTATCAATTCCCCAACTTTTCATGAGTCTACCTACACGGGAAATAAGAGAATTAGTGTTTGTCAAGTTTTATATAGCTCATTAAAAAAAACGTTTTTGGGGCCTCGGCCCCATGAGTAAGTATTTCAAAATTCTTTTACACCAACACTCGTCATGAGAGGGTACTTAACAATTACCTAAAGTTTCATGCTCCTACCTACACGGAAAAGGGGGGAATTAGTGATGAGTCGGCTTTATAATGTAATAAAAAATATATTTGGGCCCCCGGCCCCCAATTAGAGGGAATTTTATTTATTTGTTTATTTATTTATTTATATGCCAATTTACGTCGGGAGCTTCTACTCGAAAAATTTCCAAAGCTTCATGCTTTTAACTATATGGGAAATATGAGAATTAGTGATTTAAAATTTTTATATAGTTCATATAAGGAAAAACGTTTTTGTAGCCCCGGCCACCATAAGTTGAAAATTTAGCATTCTCTTCTGCAAATTATCGTCGGAAGCATGTACTAAAAAATTTACAAAGTTTCATGCTTCTACCTACATGAGAAATAGGAGAAATAATGATTTGCAATTTGTAAATAGCTCATATAAGAAGAAAAAAATTGGGGCCATGACCCCAATGAGTGTGAATTTCAAAATTCTTTTTCTCCAATTTTCGTCGTGAGAAGGTACCCCACAACTTCTTAAAGTTTTATGCTTCTACCTACATGGGAAGTTGAAGAATTAGTGATGAGTCAGTTTTTAATATAAGAAAAACTATATTTGGGTCCCCTATGAGAGTGAATTTTAACGGGTTTTTTTTTGTTTTTGCCAATTTTTTTTTTGGGAGCGTGTACTCAAACAAATTCCAAAGTTCCATGTTTCTACCTGTACGGGAAATAGGAGAATTAGTAATTTTCTATTTTTATATAGGTCATATAAGGAAAAACCCGTTTTTGAAACCCGAGCCTCCATGAGTTCGTACGAAGCATGTACTTAAAAAATTTCCAAAGTTTCATGCTTCTTCCTACACGGGAAATATGACAATTGGTGATTTTCAAATTTTATAGAACCCAAATAAGAGAAAAAAAGTTTTTTGGTCCCCGGTTCCGCATGAGTATGATTTTTAAAATTCTTTTTCGCCAATTTTCGTAGTGAGAAGGTACCCAACAACTTCCTTAAAGTTTCATGCTTCTAACTACATGGGAAGTTGGCGAATTAGTGATAAATCAGTGAGTCAGGGCTTTAGCTTTAATTAGTATAGATATATAGATATTCATCTACTATATAAAGTTTAGTATATTTCTATGATTGTATGTTTCACTTTTCAACTATAAGTTCGGCAATAACGAAAAAACTAAATGATGGACTGGGACCAAAATTTGTCAGGACTGTTCCTTTAAAACTTGCAAATGGTTTTAGTACAGTTTTTCTACTTTCTGTTTTCCCCGCTGACTGTAAATTAAACAATCAGAAAGAAAGGAGGTTGTGGATTTGACCTACTTCGACCCACCATTGCTGCGGCGCCACCACGGCACAGATTACGGGTCTAATTACCTAGGATTGTGGCAAGATAATGGAATCATCACTGTAGCCCTCTCAAGGGGTGCGGACAACCGCAGTAACCAACCACATAGTGTTGGGTAAGGGCACCTCTTATGGGAAAGCTTCCTCGGATCTGACGTCCGACCAAATGTTCTTCTAATATTTAACTGGCCCTCCTGGTCCTAAACAGTGCCGTTCACTGATCTAACTAGAAAGGATGACGAAACGGTCGCTTCGGATGACCCGACATGCCCCCCCCACCACTTTGCTTGCCAGCCATAAACTGTTATTGGTGGACCCCATTGGAGAGTCATTCGTCATGCTGATTTGCATACGATGTTCTTGTTCTGGTGAATTATATGTAAATATATATGATTTGTTCCAAACAAAAAATCTTCTTTTTTTATTTTATAATATATTTTTATCAATTGTAAGAGCTAGTGACTTTAGATGTTCCAATGGCGTCCAATGTCATTTTAAATAAAAAATATTTAGTGAAATAGAAACTAAATTTTTAAAATTAAAGTAATCAGTCATTGAGTTACTAAATAGCAAAAAAAAAAAAATAATAATTAGTTTGCATAACTGGATGAGTCAATATATAGCAACAAATGTCTAGATGACTAAACTGGATTAGTTAGTAATGGCAACAAATGTCTAGTCGACTAAACTTGATGAGTTAGTACAAACATCAAATGTCTTGTCAACCCAACTCATTGATTTACTGAATAGACAAAGATTTATAAAATTCCTCCTCTTATGAAATTCTATTGCTATTATTCCAATCGCTTAATAAATTCAAGCAGCCTACAGTGAGCTCAATTCCTGAATTGTTTTTTTTTTAATTGCAAGCAGAAAATATTTTTAAAAACAAAAACGTTCTTGGATAACGATTGGAAACGTGGAAGTCTTGACATAATCATTATGAAAAAACAACCCGTAAAAACAAAGTTTTTGACTATAAATCACTTATATATGAGACAAAACTAAAAGTATTAATTATATTCAAAATAATATGCACCGCGCAAAAAACAATTACCGGGTGAAGGTGACTTAACTCTCTTGCTGTGAAACGGGGACTTGTTGGGGTGGGGTGTGGTCACCTATGGTGGAGTGAGCTACAGCAAACACATGGATGTCAACAACAACAGACGGCTACCATACATTTATATCAAGATATTCTAAAAGTTCATTAATTTAATTACGGTACATTCCATCGACCTGAAATGTTGATACAATGCATTGTTAGGTGACACAAGTCTATATGGAAAATTCAGCTCGAAAGCATGACGGGAAATGGGTCGTTTTTAACTTTTGTTTTTCCGCCGTACGGACCAAGACAGGGCGGCGGTGAAGTTAATATAAGGGATTGAATAAACAAATCGTAAAAAGAAAATCTTTGACTATAAATCCTTTAGATAAGAGACAGAAATAAAAGTATTGATTACATTCAAAACAAACATTTTCAGACTGAAAGTGAATTAACTCCAAATGCTCGACATGGGGACGGGCAGGGGTGGGGGTGTGGTCACCGATCGTCTGAGTGAGCTCAGCAAACTCGTGGATGTAAATAACAACAGACGGGTTTTATTCATTTATGTAGAAATAAACTAAAAGTGCATTAATTTAATTACAGAACATACGATCGATCTGAAATTTTAATATAATGCATTGTTAGGTGACACGATTCTATGTGCAAATTTTCAGCTCGGTAGCATCACTGGAAATGGGTCATTTTTTACATTTGTTTTTCCCTTGTACGGACGAGGAGACGACATTGCTTTTAATATAAAGAATTTGATAAACAACAAGTAAAAACTACGTTTTTGACTATAAATCCAGTAACTAAAAATATTGATTATATTTAAATAAAATGCACCGCGCGACAAATATTTACTTGGGACGTGTGGGTATGTGGATGTAGTCACCAGGCTTGTCTATGGGACATATTCTTCTGTCCCATCCCATCCCATGGCAATTTATAACTGTCCCATCCCATCCCATGGGACATTTCCAATGGGAATCCCATGGGAAAAACATTCCCATGGACAAGCCTGGCAGTCACCATGGCGAGACTGAACTCCAGCAAACACGTGAATGTCAACAACAGAAGGCTACCATACATTTATATAGAGATAAACTAAATATGGTTTTAATAAATCTCGGTAAGTTCGATCGATCTGAAATTTTGATACTATGCATTGTTAGGTAACACGAGTCCATGTGCTAAATTTCAGCTCGATAGCATGACGGAAAGTTGGTAATTTTTTTTAAAAAAATTGTTTTCCGCCGTACCTTACGGACGGACCAAGAGACGACGTTGAAAATAATTTAAGAGATTTAAAAATAGAACTCACACATGAATAGGGTTCACTTGGATCTATAGTACAAACGCTGACATAGGCCCTGCGGTTGTAGTAACTATCGTCCATGAAGTTGGTGATGTCGACGGAGCCAATGAGATGGAAATAATCAACATCCTCAACGTGACCATCAGGACAACTTTGTTTGATGAAAAAGAATGATTGTATAGTCGCAATTTTAGCAGGGTCCATTCCTTGTACTCCGGTATATCCTGTTAGAAAATTGTGTCTAAAAGAATTTAAAAATTAAAAAGAAAAAAAAAAAAAACTTTGTTACAGGTCATAAAAAAAATTAAAAATCAAATATCAATTTATAGAAAATTGACCCCGACTGCAATCATTCTTACCCTAAAAGTGCAACGACACAGCTCTAGTACTAAACCCCGTCAAACACAAAATTTACTTTAATAAAGTGGCGGTGCTAATAGCGGTCTTACATCGACTTTAGTTTTTAATACACAATGCCAATGCGACTTCTTTTCTTTTAAAAGTAACTAAAGAATAAATAATTTAACATTGGAAATGAACATTTTTTTTTTACTGACACACACATTGGATTAATATAATATTTTTCAGTTGTAAAACGAGTGACTTTCTCTTTCTGAATTCGTGTCGATCAGAACTGTGGAGATTTTGAAAAGTGTGGAATACAACGAAGTAAGGTAAAGGTTTAAAACTAAAGTGTGGAATACAACGAAGTAAGGTAAAGGTTTAAAACTAGTTCTCCTAGTCTTTACAAAGTGATAAAATGTTATGTCGTCTGTACATTAATTTTTACCTTGGGTACTTATGGTGAATATCATAATGATCCCAATGACAAGTTCGACTATTTTCTGCACCATTGAGGGCTTAAGTCTGTGCCACAATCTGAAACAAAGGATTTAAGTCAAAGCAAATACGAGGGATAGGGAAAAAAATAACTCGAATTGAAAACGATTAAATACTAGAACATATATGCTGCTAATCATACCAGCGTTTTGAAATGAAAAAACAACAAGTCAATATGTGGTTCTACAGTGACTCAACAGCTTATCTTGTGGGACTCAGAGACTGGTCAACCAGCTCTAGTTGTCTTTGAGTCAGGTGTCAGTTCTCGAAAAGATTCATTTATTTATGAGTTAGAATATCAATTAAAATTTAAATATCATTCATTTTTATGTATTATTTTTATTTAAAGAATGGTTGTTGACACATAAAATATACCAAAGAATATATATTTTAAAATCATTATTGTTTATGTTTTATTTTTATTTAAAGAATAGTTGTTTACTTTTAAAATATACAAAAAAAAAAGTATATTTTTAAAATTCATTGATATATATGTATTATTTGTATTTCAAGAATAGTAGTTTTTTTTACAAATGAAATATAAAAACAAAAAATATTATAATAGACTTCTATACAATGGGAAATCACGCAAAGATATTAGATGTTAAGTTCAACCAATTAGACTTAAAGAAAGGATGCCACAGTTAAACTCTTAAAAACACTATTACAACTAAGAGGATGTGGGTCCTTCAATTCATGGCCAGATTTTTTTTCATAGAACCAGTTAAAAATTATAATAAAATTGTTATTGAATATACATCTAAAATGTAAAGGATCGTAAAAAAAACATAATTAAATTATTATTAAACATTTTAATTAATTTTTTTATAATCTAGCTTACATTTAACAGTCTGATTATTTATTTTTACTCTTGACTAACTAAAAATAAAAAATGAAATTTATATGTTTTTCAGGCACCCAGAAAGGTGCACAGAATGGTGCGCAATAATTTTTGTCACTTTGAAATATGTTTAGAATGACACACTTATGGTTTTTGAATTAAATATGCAGCGATTTCTGTAGACTATACTTTGCATGTTGTAGATTTTATAAATCGAAAAAGCAGGAAGATCTTTGTTCAGGTGTGAAATTGTAAACATCTGAATTAAAAAATTCGCTTTTTTGGAAATTTATTTTTTAATATTATAGGTATTTATACAAGGCAAGAAAAAAAGTTTGCTAAGAAAATAATTAAATTGAAATAAGTTCTAGATCTAATTTTTCTATGTATTTTGATAAAAACTTGCTAGTAAAACATAAACAACATGCTCTCAAAATATAGTTTCATGTTCTCCAGAGGTAAAGAGTAGATGAATAGTATATTAGTATAAAATAATATCCGTGAACTCTGCAAGAATAACTTGATTTTTATTTCTCCATGCGTTGTGAGCGTTTACTTTTTCCCCTGATTCAGGTGTGTTGAGTACCAGGAACACGTCTCCTCCCCACTAAATGAATGTCTCAAAATGTTTTTGTTTCGACGAATGTCATACCAAATTTCGTCTTGACGATGTAAGACCTTGGTGTAGTTGCTCCAGATATAATTACTGCTGGCTTCCACTAGCCTCTAGGTACTTTCTACATGAATATATGTTCTTTGCTTACAAAATGAAATGTTGTGGAAGATTTGTTGTAACCCTTCTTTTTTAGCTGCGACCTCTGATACTCATGGCATATAGTACCTACTATCGACAAAAATTGAAGAAAAATAATTTTAAAATCTCGCTCATGTGGGGCCGAGGGACCAAAAAGTTATTTTCTAACATGGGATCTATAAAAATTGAAAATCACCAATTTTCCATTTTCCCGTGTAGGTAGAAGCATCACACTTTGGGAAGTTTTGGGTACCCTCTCACGACGGAAACTGCTGAAAAAGAATTTTAAAAATCTTACTCATGTGGGGCCGGGGACCCAGTGGCGGATTTAGCTATAGGGCAGGGGGGCGGGTTGCCCCCCCCCCGCGCTCCAGTTGGGTCTAAAATGGCGCCCCCCTGAGACGCCCTTATGAATACTAATAAGGTGTAGCTAGAGCAGAAAAAAGATTGCTTAACACGAAAATTTTATTAAACACTAAACTCCAATACGACTATATTGGCTTGCTAAATATCGTATTCCAAACTGTAATATCAGGTTTGGTCAGTCAGGAGCGTCGCTAAGTGGAAAAGAATAGAGAAATATAGAAACGAATGATAGACGTGACGTTTTTCTTGATTCTTAGCAAAACAAAGTTTGCCATTCAGAGTACACAGAGAAAATTCTTCCTTGAGACTTTAGTGATGGTAGTTGAGGAAATACTTGAAATATGTGTTAAATCTTAAGTTTATTAGCCAACTATGATTCCAATTTGGACAGTCATCTAGAGTTTAAAAGAAAAATGAAATTTATTTAAGTCATGATGTGCACATTGATTTAATTCAATCATTTGCATCTGAATTATCGGCAGTAATTGATAATAAAGTTAAGTCTTCACATTTCTTTTCTGTAATTATCGATTAAACCATTGATATATCTAAAATTGATAAGATGTCACGTTTAACGTTCAGTTTCAAAATCAGGAAATGTTGTGGAAACATTTATAGGCTTTTATATTTTTGTAAACAGCAATGCTGCATCCGCATTTGCTGAGAAGATTCTAACAGAACTACACATTACAAAATCAAAACAGTGATATCACAATCTGAGGAGGAAAGGCATATGATGATGCATCTGTGATGTCTGGAATTAAGAGTGGCCTTCAAACTTTCACACAATGCCATCTATGTTCATTGCTGTGCCCATGTTTTAAATTTGGTCACTCTCGAAGCAATGTCCGTAAACAGTGATGTATACAGTTGTTTTTGGCACAGCTGAAAGGTTGTATGCATTCTTTGCGTCTAGTTTACCACGTCTACATACTCTTAAATAACATCATAAATCTCAATATGAATCAACAGTAGATACTCTGAACTGAAATGACTTTCTGATACAAGATGGTCAAGCCGTAGGCCGTAAGTAAGCATGCAGTTGATGCAGTTATTGGATCATTCTCTGCTGTTCTAGCCACTCTAGAAGATATAAATTCAAGGGCATCAACATAACATAAAGAAATTGTCAGAGCAGAAGCCATTGCACAATCTGCTTTAATAGCAAAAACGTCTTTTGTTTTTTATGCTATTTGTACAAAAGTTGGTGTTGATATTTTCATGTTATCAAACCACTTGCAGCTCAAGAGTATGAACATTGCAATTGCAAAACGATTGATCGATGTTGGAAGAAATACGTTTGTTGAAATGAGAAGTGATCAAGCTTTTTATAATTTTAAAAGTAGATATCTAATAATTTATTAACGAAAATTGTTCGAGATGTTAAAAACAAAATTTAAGGAAACGCGAATTGCAGATAATAAATGTAGGGCAGGTGAACTTAGTAGAGATGAAAGGGCTAATGATCCAACGAGCAGTTTTAAATCTGAAACGTACTTCACTATCTTGGATACACTTCTAAAATAAATAGATGATCTATTTAATTACTTTAGGGGCGCAGCTATTTATTTCTATTGCATTGATCCATCAGAAATGTCGGAAGAAAAATAAAGATCCTCTTCGAAGTTTATGCAAAATTTACAAACACATTAACCTAGAAGAATCAATCGTTGAATATAATACCTTCAAATATTTTTATGCATCACAACGTCCATCACTATTTAGTGAGCTACGACTTAAAGAATTTCTGCCATTATTGACTGAAAAATAATTGGCATCAAGTCTCTAAATTTTGTCAATATTCTATAAAAATTTACTTGAATCTTCCTGTTAGCAATGATTGAAAATCATCAAAAACTATTTGCACTCAACAACGACAAACGAACGTCTGTCTGGATTGGCAATAATTTCAAATGAACGTGATCTAGTGAGAATGTTGACTTTGAATCAACGATAAATCGTTTCGCTTCACGTAGAAAGAAATTATAAAAAGGCTCAGGGGCCTGGGGCCACAAACACTTTTTTATTCCTTACATGAGCTACATAAAATTTGAAAATCACTAATTCTCCTTTTCTCATATTGGTAGTAGCATGAAACTTTGGGACATTTTCGAGTACAAGCTGCCGACGAAAATTGTCAAAAAGAATGTTAAAGTTCTCTCCAAATTGGGGCCGGGCCATATTATATTTTTCTTATATTAAAAACCGACTCATCCTTATTTCTCCAATTTTCCGTGTAGGTGGGAGCATACAACTTTGGGAAATTGTTAAGTACCCTCTCACGACGAATGTGGTGTAAAATAAAATTTAAAATACACACTCATGGGGGCTGGGGACCCAAACATTATTTTTAGCGCATTTTCGAGAAGTCGAATGCGCTATTGCACCCGTTTTGTCCGTCCGTCTGTCATCACCCTTGATCACAGCATCCATAAGTCCTAGACCCATGATGTATATATGTTTTTTGTATGTCCTGACCTGCCATTTGTGCATCAACACTCAGTTACTCGATCCGTTAAAAAACCCCGTTAAAACTACCAAAAAACTTTGCGAATCGAGAGATAACACTGGCGCAGGGAACGGCCGCCATTGCCGGAAGTCGAATACATCATATTTCAAGCATTGAAGAGTGGTACGAAAGCGTGCAAAAGAATTTTTTTTTTGTTGACGTCATTAGAATATGTGTAAAATTTTAGAGAGTTTTACGTCATCATTTGTGGTGACTTGTAGTTAGATTAAAGAGAAAATATTTTTTTTTTAAATGTAAAGAAATGACTTTTAAATTTTAAAAAATGTCAAGTATATTCATTACACAAGAAAATTCATAAAAATATGTATAAAATCTAAACACAATTACTGATAACTACATAATGCTGATATCTAACATAAGTACTGATACATAATACGAAAATGCGCTAACACGTCCTGAGTTCCAAAAGGGACCAGGCTTAACATGATTTTTTTCTTATATGACCTTTCTTTTTAGTGAAAATCACTAATTCTCCTATTTCCCTACTAAGTAGACTCATGAAACTTAGGGAAATTGATAATTACACTTTCACGATGGTAGCAGGTAAAACAATATTTAAATTATTCCTTACTGGAGGACGGGGGACCCAAATGTAATTTTTTCCTAAAATAAACTATATAAAAACTGGACATCACTAATTCTCCCTTTCCCAATGTAGGTAGAAGCATGAAACTTTGGAAAGTTTTTGAGTACAATCTTCCAATGAAAGTTGGCGAAAGAGAGTGGTAAATTTCCATACATAGGGGGCCGGGGGTCCAAATATATATTTTATTCTAATATTAAAAACGGACTCATCACAAATTCCACAATTAATCGTGTAGGTAAAACCATAAAACTTTTGTAAGTTTTTGGGTAGCCTCTAACGACGATAATTGGCGCAAAATATTTTTTAATGCACACTCATGAGGGCCGGAACCCTCTAAGAGTTTTTTTTTCCCTTTTATGTGCTATGTAAAAATTGAAAATTACTAATTCTCCAATTTCCCAAATAAGCAAACGCAGGAAACTTTAAAGTTTTAACAAATATCCTGACCGGGGGCCGGGGGACCAAACGTAGTTGTTTTAATATTAACTATATAAAAAGTAAAAATTACTAATTCTCCCATGCTCCATGTAGGTAGAAGCATACAACTTCTGGAAGTTGTTCGGTACCTTCTCACGACGATATTTTGTAATATAATTTTAAAATTGGTGCCGGGGCCTTAAAAAACGAGTTATTTCTAATATGTGCTTAATACAAATTGAAAATCATTATTTTTCCTATTTCCCAAATAGTTAAACGCATGAAATGTTGGGGGCTTGTTAAATACATTTCCACGATTGCAGCACGTAAAATAATATTTAAAATATCCTTTACTGGGCGCCGGGGGTCCAAATATATATTTTGTATGCACACACTCATCACCAATTCTTATACTTCCCGCAGTGAATAGCGGGTAAATTGCTAGTTATTACATATTTTTAAAACCCATGTTCTATGCATATTTTTTTTTAAATTGAATTGTTTTTATTGATTTAAAGCAGGGGTGCGCAACGTGCGGCTGTATCATGGATGTTGTTAAATGCATTTATCCGGTAAGGAAACGGATGATTCCACTGTCACGCTATACCATGCAAAACCGTCAAAGTAATATTACCAAACAGCAGAAGCTCTCCATGCAGGCAAAGATTAACAATGACGACAGCCTGTTAGCACTGGCTATTGATGAATCTACGGACATTTCAGATTCATCGCAGCTAATTATATTTATTCGCTCCCTATTCCCAACATTTGATTTGTGCGAGGATCTGCTCTCCATGGAGACACTCGTTACTCAAACACGAGGAGAAGACATATTTTTGGCATTAAAAAAGCTTGCATTGACTCTCACGTTGATCTGAAGAACCAGAGAGGCATCTGTACAGACGGTGCTGCGCCTGCCATGGTTGGTAAGCGAAATGGATTCGTGGCTAGATTTTCCGATTATGTTTTCAAGAATCACGGTAATGACCAGCTCATAAATCTTCACTGCATTATTCCCCAGGAAATGCTGTGCTCTTAATCTCTTGATTTGGATAACATTTTGTAGGGTGTAAATAGCACTTTACTTTTCTTTTGCGCGAATGCTCTTCACCACGCAAATGCATACAATATTATTCTTGCAAATGATTCGTTGGCTGAATATATTCTATACCCCACCAGTGTTCGTTGGTTATCTCAGGGAGAAACATCTCGCCTTTCTGTTGCTACGAAAAGAAACAATGGAATTTTATGTCATCAAAAAGAAGGAATGCCCATTGCAGAGCAAGAACTTCTTAATATATCGTGCCTTACTTGTAGATTTGTTATTTTATATCAACTGCCTCAACGAGTCTCTGCAAGGCAAAGAAACAACCATTTGCCTCATAAAGAGAAGAGTAAAGAATTCTCTTTGACAATTGCCTGCTACAAAGTCATATTCCACAGCTCAATCTCTATCATTTCCCGCAACTCGTCGCTCTAATTGAGAGCCATCACATAAGAAAAGATGAAATTCTGGCTAAATCCTTCTCAGGCGTCCTTGAAGAGATGTTGCTGGCATTCGCAGAATGTTTTGAGGATTTCTACAAGATCTCAGAAAATATGAGATTCGTTGCTTCTCCACATTTGGTTGAGATAGAGAGTGCTCCTTTGGAAGTCCAAAAGGAACTTATCGAACTGTTAAAAAACGCGCAGCTTGTGAAAAATTGGAGGACAAAAACGATCTACTGGAAAAACATTATCCCAAGCGAAATAGCAAGAAACACTCTAGTGGTGTTTGGAAGCATTTTCATGTGCGAAGCGTAATTTTAAAAATTTTCGAACCCAACAGGTGGACACCATTCTGGCGTCAGGAATATGTGTGATGATCTCGAGCGAGTGCCGGACTTTGCGCGACTCTCGGCAAACATTTAAGAGCAAGGCAGGCACAAACTTCTGGACTCTGGACTTTTAAGTTACATGGACAGTGCTAGTGAAGCAGCTTATCACTCATTTAATTATGTGTTCTCAGTGTACTAATGCCACTTAAAAATATCCTTATGCAGTACGTGTGTGACATGCATGATTGCTAGAACACTGTCAGGTTTACATGACATTATTCAAGATAGCAGAAATATAAGAAAATATCAATTGAAATCTTATCTTATCTTAGATATACAGACGCTCCTTCTATGCAGAAGATAATTGCGCCCAAAGACCATGAGAGATGATCTGGTGGCAAGTGATGCAGCGGTCACAGGCCACGGCTATAGGGATTCCACGCATTACCCCAGCCGCCTAACTATTGTCTAGTTAGGTACCCATTCAGAGCTGGGTGACTCGGGGACTCCTCAGGCCCCGGGAACAAATCCTCGCCTTCGTGTGGATTCGAACTCGTGATCATCGGTATGACAGTCGAGCGCGCTACCTCTCAACCAGCACGTACCAAAAATAAATATTTTTGTTTATAATGAAGCACTGTGTTTGCTTACAATACTTTATGATGACGTCATTATTATCTCGCGTTGACTATTACGAGAGGTAAATTTATGATAATTTTCGTTTCGATTTTCAGTGAAAATTTTTTGGCGGCCGTAGCATAAGTAATTTTCTTATGCGGCCGTCAATAACCCAACGGTTGTGCAACCTAGATATGAAGTTTAATCAAACTGCCTCCAATTATTTTAAGATAAATAGTAATAAATGTATCCAAAGTAAAGTAAAGAAAATTGAAAACGCCACTTCCTATACCTAAAACAGGAGGAGCTTTCACCCTCACAAGGTGTACTAAGATTAGAAAAACATGTTTCAGCATCTTTTGGTATGTGTCTTTGAGTTGGTAAAGTAAAGAAAAAAAATGAAGTATTATTGGCATGAAAAAAATATTTTTTTATTTCCCTATCATTAAACATTCTTTAAATTAATAAACTTTTCATTAGCGATAGTTATTTGTTGTAATTTTTCAATTTTGACCAAATTTTCCCAATCCTCAAAACAGAATTGTAATTTACTATACTATAACGCACTTTCGGATATTATTCAGTTTTTAAACAATTTCTGAAAACTTATTTGCTCAAATTTGGTTGACTGGCATAGATTCCATTGTTTAGAAGTTAAAATAAATTACTCTACTCTCTCACCTTTCTAGAATCCCTTTGCCCGCCTTTGTTTTCTTTGGGGCCAGATTTTCTTTCTCTTCCTATTGCTTTGTTTATTGCACGAAAGCATTCTTTATGGTCGTAAACAGTGATTGTAAATTTTAACAAGCTAACCACACAAGTCAAAAAGTTTCTGGACTACAGTCATGAGAACTGATAAATAATTTGGTGAAAATAATTAACCGGGTGTGAAGAAAACCCCAAAAGTAAAATATAAATTACCATTGTGACAATGTTTTAAACAATCCTCTTGCGGTGACTCTTCAAACACAGCCTGCTTCTCGTCAAACACCAGTCCCGAATAAATGATTCCACGGATGGCTATTTGTATATCGATTGAAGGCATAACTTGGTTGGCGGGGTAGAGTTGGGGTGCAGGGGGAGGGGTTAAAACAAGACGGAATCAATTACCTGTTCCCAGCATGCAACTGTGACTCGTTAAAGTTATATTTAAAGGGGCGCTGCACCCGGTGTTCACAAGTGTATTTTAATTACGTTTTATGTACATGTATTAAATCTAGAGGATAGAAGAACCAAGATTAAATTCAGTGGCGTAGCGAAGGGGGGTTAAGGGGGCAAATGCCCCTGGCGGCACTTTGCCATGGGCGGCAAATTCCTGGTTGTTAATTAGTGTCTACGAAAATATTTATAAGAAATTCGAGCTTTTTGTCGAAATAGAAGAAAATAAATAAGAAGCTTTTAACTAATAATGGAAATATAAGAACTGTCCTAAGGCATGTGAACTTTTCAAACTTCAAAACTTTAAACTCCTTATTGGATATAAATTCTTCTGATACTAATGCTACTGCACTTAAATGTTATAATGTAACACTGCAGTAATGGCAGCTTAAAATGGTTGTTAGAATTTGACAGTCGCTCCTGGTGTAAAATCAAAACTTATTGTATATGAAATATGAGCAAAGCTCGGAGCGGCACATTGTGTGTAAAAAGGGGGGGCGGCTAATTCCTCGTTAATTAGCTTCAAAAATGAAAAGCTTTAAAATAAAGTTTAATAAAAATAAAATAGAGCAGAGGTAAAAAAAAAATTCAAAGAGATAAAGAAACTATATTATATAC
This sequence comes from Radix auricularia, assembly GCA_002072015.1. Lineage (NCBI taxonomy): Eukaryota > Metazoa > Mollusca > Gastropoda > Lymnaeidae > Radix > Radix auricularia. Next base: position 43,228 of record MUZC01001596.1, read on the forward strand.
GTGAACGTTTCTAATGCCAGAAATTTAATCACCCTTATGAATCTAAAGTCTTCTGATACTAAAGCTAATGAAGTGGAACACAAAGAGGTTGAATTAGTTTACGAATATGACAATATCGTTCTGGTATATATAATTGATTCAAATTTGGTTTTAACTTTTAACTTAAATAAACTATTGGAAAAATTTGTTGGCGTACTTACATAGTTTATTGAACCAAACATTATTATTTTACTTTTAATGTCTCTTGATTTGAAGCATCAACAAAAATAATGAACAAAATTTTTTATTTAATGAAATTAAAATTTTGCATGCATATATCCAAACGTAGCCATCCAGGACCAAGTGCTCAGCATTTTCAAAGTTTTCTAAAACTCGAGAGGACCGGAAAGCGGATAAAAAGAATTGACAAAGAACAACAATAAGTTGTAAAAGAAAAAAAAACAAAGTGGCACAACAATTTTTGTTAAAATTGTTGACGTTGTTAAAGCCTTGCAAAAGTAAATGTGTGAAAAAAAGGGGGGGGGTCGATTCCAGAGAGGACAATACTGGCAAATATACCGGAACTAATGCATTTGCTTGACAAATATGATCGAGCACTCCCAGGACATTTTATGACAAAAAGGTTTTTAAAAGTTTCATATAAAATTCAAACTGAGCTGATAGCAATTTTAAGTGATATTTATTATACTTCGCAAAATATTATCCTTTTTCAGGAACAAGATGCCCCATGTTGTTGTACTGTATTCAGTAGCTCTTTATATATTTCACATAATCACCAAACAATTCCAGTTATAGGATTTATAATAATCGATTGAAAATAAAGAAGTAGACATTGTAGAATCTTTAAAATTAAAATAGTTCATTGAAGTAAAGGTGAATCTGCTTAAATTTCTGAAAAGAATTCTAATTAATGACGATCTTAAAATAATGTATTGCAGGGGATCTTCATGCATTCATATTTCTTCTTTATGGCTGGAATGTATACAGGCGTTTAAGAAAGACTAAATAACATAAACTCTCACCGTCAAATCTTGCTTAAATAGTTAATTAAATCGAATCCGTTTGCGTGATATTCCAACTAAAACGAATTATCTATTTTAGTACTCTAGAATGTTATTACGGTTTCTTATTCATGCTCATATACTGTTTAGAATATCTAATTACTTTACAAGTAAGGCTTCGGACTACAAAACAGTGAATATACCATAGAGAAATTTTGAAATTATTTTTTAAACCTATAGAAAAATCTGTCAGAGGCAGAAAGAAAAAGCTCACCCGACCAACAGACGCAGACAGTTTGCTTGTCACAATAAAAAAGAAATTCGAATCTATGTCAAAGATGCACGAAATAATGTATACATTTATAGTGCTGAAAAAAATGCTAGGCAAAAGATGATCACATTGAAATTAATGGACTACTTAAAGGATGCTTTGACATTTGATAAAATTTTATGTGGAGACGCATTCCTTTTAATCGAATCTTCAAGTCAAAGTGCCAGAGAGCAAATTTTTGGTGATCCAAAATATGTATCCATGTTTTTTAGAAAAACAGCTGAGAAGAAAGTTCTATTATTCATAAGATGAGATTACTGTAGAAATTCATGTGAGATTTTCCAGGTAGACTATGTAGATTTTAGATTATGCATACACTTTTCGTACACCAGGCGAAATGTTGCCTTCAAATTAGAGTATTCAAATGACATTGTCAAGCAAAGACTATTTTAACCCAAGGGTAAAAGAAAAGAATTAATGAATTAAAGACCACTTGATAATGAAGTTTATTAAGACACAATTTACCCGCGCTTTGCTGTGGTAAGTTGGAGAATTAGTGATAAGTGAGTGAGTTAGTGAGTGCATAAAAAACTATATTTGGGCCCCAACAACTTCAAAAAGTTTTATGCTTCTACCTACATGGGGAATGGGAGAATTGGTGATTCTTTTTTACTTTTTATATAGTTACTATCAGGAAAAAACTACATTTTGGCCCCCCTGCCCCAAGTAAGAGATATTTTAAATAATTGTTCACCTCCTACCGTCGAAGAAGTGTATTTAATAAACCCGCAAAGTTTCATGCGTTTATCTATTCGGAAAATAGGAGAATTAGTGATTTTCAATTTTTATACAGCACATAAACGGAAAAAGCACTTTTTGGGGCCGCCACCCTCAAAAGTGTGCATTTAAAAATTATTTTACCCCATTTTTCTTTGTGAGAGGGTACCCAAAAACTTCCCAAAGTTTCATGCTCCTACCTCCACGGGAAATAGGAAAATCGGTGATTTTCAATTTTTATAGAGCCCAAATAAGGAAAATAATTTTTGGCCCCCCGGCTCCACATGAGTGAGATTTTTAAAATTATTTTTCGCCAATTTTTGTCGTGAGAGGGTACCCAATATATTCCCAAAATTTCATGCTCCTACCTACACGGAAAATAGGAGAATTAGTGATGAGTCTGTTTATTATGTAAGAAAAACTGTATTTGGCCACCCGGCTCCCCATGAGAGGGAGTTTAAAACATTTTTTCTAAATTTTCGTTGGGAGCGTGTACTCAAAAAATTTCCTAAGTTTCATGCTTCTACCTATACGGGAATTAGGAGAATTAATGATTTTCAATTTTTAAATAACTCATATAAGGAGAAAAAAACGTTTTGGGGACCCCGGCCCCCCTGAGTGCGAAATTTAACTATTTTTTCCAATTATTGTCGAGAGTACGTACTCAACAAATTGCCAAAGTTTCATGCTTCTACCTACACGGGGAATAGGACAATTGTTGATTTTATTTGTTTATTAATGCCCATAAAGGAAAAAAATGTTTTTGGGCCCCAGGCCCCACATAAGGGAGATTTGTAAATTTCTTTTTCGCCAATATTTGTCTTGAGAGGGTACCCAACACTTTCTCCAAATTTCATGATTGTACCTACACGGGAAGTTGGAGAATTAGTGATGAATCAATGAGTCAGTCAGGGCTTTCCCATTTATTAGTATAGACTAGCAATTTGCCCGCGCTTTGCTGCGGGAAGATGGAGTATTAGTGATAAGTGAGTGAGTGCATAAAAAACTATATTTTGACCCCCAGCGCCCACGAAGGAATATTTTAAATATTATTTCATCTGCTGCCATCGTGGAAGTGTATTTAAAAAATCCCCAACGTTTTATGCGTTACTTATTTGGGAAATAAGAAAAATAGTGCTTTTCAATTTGTATTTAGCACATATTTGGAAAAAACACTTTTTGAGGTCCCGGCCCCAATGAGTGTGAATTTTAAAATTATATTACGCTAATTTTTGTCGCGAAAGGGTACTCAACAACTTCCTAAAGTTGTATGCTTCTGCCTACATAGGGAATGGGAGAATTGGGGATTTTTAATTTTCATCTAGTTAATATTAGGGAAAAACTACATTTTGGCCTCCCAGCCCACAGTAAAGAATGTTTTAAAAAATTGTTCACCTGCTACCATCGTGGAAGTGTAGTTAACAAACCCCCAAAGTTTCATGCGTTTGCCTATTTGGAAAATAGGAGAATTATTGATTTTCAAATTTTTATAGCACGT
>MUZC01001596.1:46872-76365 GCA_002072015.1 Radix auricularia
TCGTTTCTAGGGTACCCAACAACTTCCTAAAGTTTTATGTTTTTACCTACACGATGAATTGTGGAATTTGTGATGAGTCGGTTTTTAATATAAGAAAAAATTATATTTGGGCCCCCGGCCCCCTGTGAGTGGAAATTTATCATTCTCTTTCGCCAACTTTAATCTGGAGATTGTCCTCAACAACTTCCCAAAGTTTTATGCTTCTACCTAAATGGAGAATGGGGGAAATAGTTATGTGTAGTTTTTATATAGTTTATATTAAGAAAGAAACTACATTTGGCCCCCCGGCCCCCAGTAAGAGATATTTTAAAATATGTTTTCATCTGCTACCATCGTGAAAGTGTAATTATCAATTCAACAACGTTTCATGAGTCTACCTACTCAAGAAATAAGAGAATCAGTAATTTTAGTTTTTTATAAATCTGATATAAGAAAAAAATACGTTTTTGGGGTCCCGGCCCCCATGAGTGTCAATTTCAAAATCCTTTTACACCAACATTTGTCCTCAGAGGGTACTTAACAATTACCCAAAGTTTCATTCTCCTACCTACACGGAAAATTCGAGAATTAGTGATAAGTATTTTTGAAAAAGAAGAAAAAATATATTCGGGCCCCCGGTACCCAATTAGAGGGAATTCTAACATTATTTTTGCCAATTGTCGGGAGCTTGTACTAAAAAAAATTCAAAAGTTTCATGCTTCTACCTATATGGGAAATAGGAGAATTGGTGACTTTCAATTTGTGTATAGCTCATATAAAGAAAAAAATGTTTTGGGGGCCCTGGCCCCCATTAGTGGGATATTTAACATTCTCTTTTGCCAATTATCATCGGAAGCATGTACTCAAAAAATTTACAAAGTTTCATGCTTCAAACTATACGGGAAATAGGAGAATTATTGATTTGCAATTTGTAAATAGCTCATATAAGGGGACAAATTTTTTATGTGGCCCCCTTTTTTGGGGCTTCCGTACCTCTATGATTGGGCATTTAACATTCCCTTTCACTAATTATCATCGGGAGATTAAACTCAATAACTTCCTAAAGTTTCATGCTCTCCACCTACATGGTGAATGGAAGAAATAGTGATTTTTAGTTTTTAAATTTGGGCCCCCACCCCCCTGTAAGAGAAATTTTAAAAATTATTTCACCTGCTAGCATCGTGAAAGTGTATTTATAAACTCCCCAACATTTGATGAGTCTACGTACTCGGAAAATAGGAGAATTAGTGATTTTCAATGTTTATATAGCTCATTTAATGAAAAAATCGTTTTCTGGGCCCCAGCCCCAAAGAGTGGGAAATTTAATATTCTTATTTGCCAATTATCGTTGGATGCATGTACTCAAAACATTTCTTAAGTCTCATGCTTCTACCTACACGGGAAATAGATAAATTATTGATTTTCAATTAGCATATAGCTTATATAAGGAGAAAAACAGTTTTGGGGCCCCGGCCCCAACATGAGTGAGATTTTCAAAATTCTTTTTAGCCAATTTTCGTAGTCAGAGGGTACCCAACAACTTCCCAAATATTCATGCTTCTACCTACACTGGAAGTTGGAGAATTAGTGATGAATGAGTGAGTATGTGAGTGAGGTGAGTGAGTGAGTGAGTCAGGGCTTTCCCTTTTATTAGTATAGATTAAGGCTCCAAGTTACCTTGGCTAAAATAATATAATTAATTTGAACATTGCTTATAAAAGTCTTAAGTAATGCAAGTTCTTAAAATATCTTCTCTAAAATTAATCTAATGAAAAATTAATTACAAGCAACAACGATTATGCCAAAATAACTTCAAATAGAATTAATAAATGTTGGTTCAATTTTAAATTTAAAAAGTATTGCAACTTAAAGGAGAATTTATTTAAGAAATTTAAGGCTACCAATTTAGAAAGGATACACAAAAAATACTTTAAAATTAAACACTCGACACAAAAACTTTGCCGTAACCTCCAAAATAATTATATAAACAATGTGATAACTAAAGATAACAATAAAAACTTATGGTCCTTTATCAAATAAAAAAATGGAGCCTTAAGATGTAGCAACACTAAAAGGCTCAAATAATAAAACCTATAATGCTAATGAGACTAAAGCTAATATCCTTAACACATATTTTGCATCATCATTTTCTGCCTCAGGCGACAAGGAAAGTTCAATAAATTTAAATAAAATGGAAGAAATAGGTAACATAACTGTAGATGAGATAGGTATACATTCACTCCTAAAAAACTTTAAAATAAACAAAGCTACTGGCCCAGATGAATTACTTGCCAGGTTATTAAAAGAATTAAGCAATAAACTGTCCCCAATCCTTGTAGTTCTTTTTCAAGCCTCTCTAAACCAGGGTAAAGTACCCAGGATTGGAAATTAGCCAATGTAACGCCACTCTTTAAGAAAGGTGATAAGTCCGATTTTGGTAATTACAGACCTGTATCACTTACTAGTATCAACTTTAAATTACTGGAACATATAATATATAGCAGAATAGTTAACCACCTTGACAAATATAATGCCCTATGCCCACACCAACATGGCTTTAGAAAGAACAGATCATGTGAAACACAATTGATAGGTCTAATAGATTATCTATCAAAAGACTTAGATAATAATGATCAAAAATCAGCTTTTGTGCAAGTACACGTGGTAACGAACACACAAAACACAAACGAATGGAGGGAGGAGATGGGGGGATAAATAAACAACATAGACAAAGAAAAAGATGTGTCTTACTGTACTTTTGGTTCGATGTCCAGTCAGTATTGATAATAGTTATAATTATTATCTTCACGAGCACAAGGATGTACTTTAGTGATCACACATTCGATATACAACAAACAAGAATAGTGTTAAGTTAAATGAAATAGAATTTATTTACACTATTTACATTGATTTGGCAATGAATCATTAATATATTAAACAGCCAACTGGCTAATTCAAGGTCTATTTTTACTCTATGCAGTTGAATTAATCTAATCAGCTCTTTTATGACTATGTGTTAAATAGTCTTTCTAAGGCTCCTATGAGTTGCAACATCATCATCAGGCGTTCTGCCTTATAACCCAATGTTCAATCGTACAATACTGAAATGGAAGGTCTTTGGAGTCCTTATGAGGTCCTGAAGTTGTTCTTCTCAGCTGGTAGCCTCGAGGTGGAATTCTTGACTCTGCTCAGGGATGCTGATCCTCTTCTCCTCTGGGTCCACTTTAGGATGACTGGTGTAGATGAGTTACCGAATACATGATGATTGTTCTCTCAAAAGTGAGTAGAAATATTCGCTTACGGTATATATAGGCGACTACAGGAGACGCGGAGTCTTCTGGCTTCGGCCGAGCACGAGAGTGGTCGAGAGTTGTCGTGTTCTCTCTCAGTGACCACACACTCCTGGCCTTAACATTTGCCTTCATTTGACCCTGACACACCACCGCATTCCTTTCATCCACATGTCTCACGTGACACCGGCTTCGATCCCCATTTGAGTGTGGCGGATCGGCATCAGCTGGGTACGAGTATGTACACCGCTGGAAGTAGATAGTTGATATGGATTCGAGGATGATAGCGTCCAAGACTTGCCTGATGTGTGAGCTTCAGGGCATCTAAGGATAGTCTTGTCGTTGGCCTGATGAACTCAGTAACAACACTCTCATCTGGTGCCGGTCAAGTAAGATGTGCTTCTCTTGACATGCCGGTGAACAGGGACTAGTTTCTACAAAATAAGGTAGAAACTTGAGTAATTTTATTCTGTTTTTCGATAATTAGGTCTCCCTCATTTGACATCCGAGCCTTCAGAGCAAGTTGTCAAAAAGGAGCACCAAAATATTCATTAAACAATACAATACAATGGCAAATATTATTTCAAATTATTACCACAGGTGTAGACCGACTTGGTTCACCTATACGTGGTATTATTATTACTTTTTTTTTTTACAGTAGTTAATATTAATTCAACTTATCTGTACTTAATCTATTTAACATATTGAGATTATTATTATTATTGTATAATATCGATTGCTAGTAATTAAATAGCAATGTTTAGATATTGTTGTTACTTGTGCACATGCAATGAAAAATCAATAGTTACTCGACCGAAACAAATCAATTCAACAGATATTAAACGGAATAAGCATTTAATTATTAAATTCTTAATTAGGCATATAATTATAATAACTCTAATTATGACAGTGTGTTTAGTCGATAATTGAGGTCATTCTTACTTTCCATCTTGGTCTTGAAAGTTGGCTCCTTTATGAAATAACTTATCAAGTGAATGCACAGATGTTGATTTCACCACCTTTAGCGAGGAAAGGAGGCTGTGTGCTGACCTCCGGCTCTTTTTATACCGTGTTGGTGACGTTTCCATTTAATTGGCTTTGATTGGTCTGTTAATTTTTGACAGTTGAATTCTAGCGATGAATGTTTTCTAAATTAAAAGCCTTGAGCAGTGGCGTAGCTAGGGGGGTCAGTGGGGCCGGTCCGCCCCCGGGTGGCACTCATTCAAAGGGTGGCATTTGGGGGCATTTGAAAATTAAAGCCATTTTCGAAAACCTCCCCTTTACTTTTGAAGGGGAAAACCATGGTGAAACAAAAATAATTTTAATTTTGAGTTTTAATAAACAGATTCGTGCAACATTTGTTTATTACATAGTGGTTGTTATAACTAATGCAAATCCGTTTTTTTACATTTTAATCGTTCAAAAAGATAACGATTTGTTTGGAAAATTTAGCGGTATACGTCACAGATGGCGCTTTTATAAGAAAACAGCACAAAAAACAACACATTACCGCTGGTACGAAAATATGTAATATTAATATCGCTATAATAGTTTTTGCGTGGAATTTCGACATTCGCAGAATGAGGCGCTAACAAGTACCTACATGACATGGTGGTTCAAATATTGTGTTTAACTTGCAAGTAGTAAATTATATTGCTGTTTCAGGTTTCATAAAATAAAAGTAAGGTAACTTATTCAAAATTTAATTTACTTTGATTTTATTGCATTAAACTTCCATATATAGCTTGTGTTTTTCATTAAAATATGGTTATTCATTTAAAATTAACGGTTTTTCATTTCTCCGTTAATAAACACTACAATTACATAAATAATTCCGAAAAAAACATACTTAAAAATGTCAAGCGTCTTTGAAAAATTGACATCTGAAGTAACTAGTAAAACAACATCAGATGCATGGATTTTACTCAGTTCAATGTAATCGTTTTCTTTTTCAATGGTATTTCAATTTATGGGAACCCGTATTTTTTAAATGAATGCAAACTATGCAAATCCATTTCATGGAATGTAGATATGTGCTAAAACAGAAAGCTGTTACAGAGAGTTGGGGATGGTAACTGAACACTCAGTTAGAAATAGACAAAATATGAGTGGGAAAGATTCAGAAGATGTGGTTCTATCTTTGGAGCAAGTATTACAACGAGAAATGTTTTTATCAATAGATGTAATTATAAAAGAAAATAAAAGAACCTGGTGAATTACATGTCCTTGCAAGAAAATATTCGTGGATAATACCATCTAGCCTATTAAATAAAGAATTTGAACATCAAATAAATTTCTTTATTTACATTGATAAAGAATAGTTCGAGATTGAAAGAGAAAGGATCCAGGTTTTTATGGCAGTACACGGGGCCAGTCTTATCTATTGCGGGGCCCTATGCAGCTTAGTATGCGAAAAATATTGCGTGGACCCCAGTTTAGGTAGCGATAAGGTGTTAATAAGGATAATTAGTGAAATAAAAAAGGCTTATTTTAGGTTATTTCAGCTGATTTTTCACCCCCTGCCCACTCGTCACACGGCGTCACGAAACGAAAACTTAGACCCCTTCCTCAATGTGACATCACAAAGATCTCCCCTCAATGCAAGCTGTATTTTCTCTTTAAAAATAAGCATGTTTAAAATATTATTTTGGGTGGTCATTTAAATATGTTTTTAGTTTAGGGCTGAACTCTTACATCGTAACACGTTTGAAACCACGTATAATGTCATTGAATAAAGTGTCGGTATCATATAGTTAAGTGGAACTTTTTTTAAAGTGCACCTTTTGATAACGTCAAATGTGTGACTCCGTCTCCGCCCCCCCCCCCCCCGATGCGTGACGTCATTTATGGACAGCCCCTAAAAGGGTGGCATATTGTGTAGACCGCCCCGGGCGGCAAACGCTCTAGCTACGCCACTGGCCTTGAGAGTTATATCCCTTTTTGTTTATTACTTGCGGTGTAGCGGTGAATTGTGCGTCCATAAATTTCACCACAAATGAGAAACCCAATGTCGGCGTATTTCAAAGTAAGCTTAATGTCAAAGCAGCGGTGTTTTATGAACTAAACCAAACAGGCGACCTCTTTGTTCTCTATGCAGTCCATTTCCACGGCCGACGACTTACACTTACTTATCTGACAATGTTAGTAACTATTTAGTTTATTAACTTTAAAAACTGACACCTTGTACGCAATATTAACATCCGACTTTATAGGACAACACGTATTAAAGAACGCAAGAAACGCAAACGAATGGAGGGGGGAGGGAGTAGGTAGATAAAGAAAAACCATTCACCCGATGTCGGCATTTTTAAAAGCACAGTTAGTGTCAAAGCAGAGGGGGTTATGAGCAGTGGCGGTTTTAGCTTTGTCTGCGTGGGGGGGGGGGGCGATGAGAATTTCAGGGGGCACCGAAAATTTTACTAAAAACAGATTTTTGGGTAAATACTAGGTCTGTTAACGATTAATTTTAATTTAATTGTTAACTTAGGAAAAATTAACGATTAATTAATCGTTAATTTCGATTAAAGCCAAAAATTTTAATTTATGATGTCATAAGTAACACTTATTTAACGATCTGATAAAAATCTAAATAACACTGGAATGTCTTCTTTATATATCAACTTTTCACCAACTACGCAAAAGTGTGTTGACATTAATTGGTTCAAGTGATGAGCGGGTCTAATTGACATTATAACTAGCAGAACTGAACAATCATTGACATGGAACTGATGTAACTGGTATGCTCAAAATATCTTGGCAAGGAATGACATTATCAGATATTGGTGTTCATCAACTTTCCACCATTGTACTGGATTAATGGATTCAAGAACGTTCATCTCCATTTTGTAACGCAGTAATTCATCAGAAGAGCTGTCGTCATTTCTGTCTCTAAGTCAAACGCCATTACTGCCATAAGCTTCATACGCTTTTCATTTGGTTTGATAAGTAGGCAAACTTTATCAACATTTTGAGCATTCCCGTCAGTCAATATTTTAAAACAAAAATGTACATGTCATCTTTAGGAAATTCATTATTTATCAGGCGCTATTTTTAAAAATTGTTTATATATACTTTTTTTTTTTTTGACTTCCAATTATTTGTAAGTGATGTGTCAATTAATCGTTAAAAATAATTTAATCTTTAAACATTTTTAATTATTACTCGAGAAATTAATCATTAATTGCTGCAGCCCTAGAAATAATAATTATGAGCCTACTAATTTAGTAATTTTCCCAAATCATCGAACAAGACAAACAGAAGAAACAATATAAACAGATATGTTTTCAAAATAGTGACGTATATTTATTTCAATAGTATATTTTTTGATCTAAGAAAGAAACTTAGTTTATGCGAATTTGTATAGAGCCCTGAGCCTTATTAAAATTCCTCTCTACGTGAACCTTTTATCGTTGATTCAAAGTCAAAGTTCTCATGCTCATTTGAAATTATTGCCAATCCAGACAGACGTTTCTTTTTATTTTCGAGCGCAAATAGTTTTGATGATTTTCAATCATTGCTAACAGGAAGATTCAAGTACCTTTTTATAGAATATTGACAAACTTTAGAGACTTGATGCAATTTATTTTTCAGTAAAGAATGTCAGAAACTCTTTAAGTCGTAGCTCACTAGATAGTGATGGACGTAGTGATGCATAAAAATCTTTGAAGGTATACTATTCAACGCTTTCTTCTAAAGGGTTAATATGTTTGTAAATTTTGCATCAAATTCGAAAATAATCTTTATTTTCTTCCAACATTTTTGATGAATCAATACAACAGAAATAAATAGCTATGTCCCTAAAGTTATTAAATGGGTCATCTATTTATTTTAGAAGTGTATCCAAGATAGTGAATATGTTTCAGATTTAAAACTGCTAGTTGGATCATCAGCCCTTTCATCTCTACTAAGTTCACCTGCCATACTTAAATTTTTTGCAAATTTGAGTTTCTTTAAAGTTTTGTTTTTAACATCTATTTTGGAACAATTTTCGTTAATAGACGATTAGACATCTACTTTCAGAATTTTAAAAAGCTTGATCGCTTCTCTTTTCAACAAACTTATTTCTTCGAACATCGATCAATCGTTGCAATTGCAATGTCAATACTCTTGCGCTACAAGTGGTTTGATAACACGAAAATATCAACCAGCTTTTGTACAAATGGCATCAGAAAAAACAAACGAATATTTGTTTTTAAAACAGATAGTCCCAAAGCTTCTGCTCTGACTTCCGACACTTCCTCTATGTTATGTTGATTTCCCTGAATTTATATCTTCTAGAGTGGCTAGAATAGCAGAGAATGATTCAACAAATGCATCGACTGCATGCTTATGGCTTGACCATCTTTTATCAGAAAGTCATTTCTGAGTTTTTACTGTTAATTCATATTGACATTTATGATCTTTTTTAAGAGTATGTAGACGTGGTAAACTAGACGTAAAGACTGCATACAATCTTTCAGCTGAGCCAAAAAAAAAACAACTGTACATTACTGTGTACAGAAATCGCTTCGATATTGACCAAATTCAAAACATGGGCACAGTAACATTGGGTGAATGTTTTAAGTCCATTCTTAATTCCAGACATCACAGATGCGCCATCGTATGCCTTTCCTCCACAGATTATGATATCAATGTTTCGCTTTTGTAATGTGTAGTTCCGTTAGAATCTTCTAAGCAAATGCAGGTTTGCAGCATTTCTGTTTACCAAAGTATACAAGCCTATAAATCTTTCCTCAACATTTCTTAATTTTAAAACTGGACGTAAAGTGACATTTGATGAATTTTAGATATATTAATGGTTGAATCAATAATTAAAGAAAAGAAATGTGAAGACTTAACTTTATTATCGATTGCTGCTGATAATTCAGGTGCAAATGATTGAATTAAATGAATTTGCACATCATTACTTAAATAAATTTCATTTTTCTTTTTAAATTTTAGATGACTGTTTAAAGTGGAATCATAGTTGGCTAATAAACTTAACATTTAACGAAAATTTCCAGTATTTCTACAACTACCATCAATAAAGCAAGATTGCTCTCTGTGTCCTCTGTTTTGCTAAAACAATGTCACACCTAACATTCGTTTCAATGCTTCTCTAGTATTTTCCACTTAGCGATGATCCTGACTGACCAAAACAGATATTGCAGTTTTGAAATACGATATTTAGCAAGCCAATATTGTCGTATTGCAGTTTATTGATTGATTAAAAGTTTCGTGTTTAACAATCTTTTTTTCCGCTCTAGCTACACCTTTTTAGTGTTCATTAAGGGCGTCTTAAGGGGGGCGCCATTTTAGAACCGAACAGGTGCGCGGGGGGGGGGCGACCCGCCCCCCCCCTGTCCTATAGCTAAATCCGCTACTGGTTATGAGTATAAAAAACAAAAACGGCCTCTCTCATCTTTATGCAGTCCATCCTCAAGGCCGACGTCTCACCCATCTAACACTGGTAGTAACTATTTAATTAATTAACTTTAAATAATGATAACCTTCAACTCATTATTAACATCAGTTTTTCTTGGTCACCATGGGTTAAATAACACAAGAAACACAGCAAGTTATGTGTGTTATATTAGTGAACAGAGGAGAGGGGGTAGATAAACAACATTAGCTAGTCTCAATCGGCGTATTTTAAAGCAAAGTTGGTGTCCAAGCAGGAGTGTTTTTTTTATTATTAACAATCGCATCCGCTTTCATATCTAAGCAGTCCATCCTTACGTTTGGGAGAAAACTTTAGTTTTCCTTATATGATTCTTTTAAGAGCAAAAGCCTTTTTGTGTTTGCTATTTCTGTTTTACGTTGAGACAAAAAGATGTATCAAAATTCATTGTAGTTTTTTGGGACCGTATTTAATTTTCCGTTGACAGATATTTCTCCTTAGATATACTTCACAGCACTTATTTCAAACACACATTTTAATTTGATAAATTGTTTATTGACCCTAAATGTCAACACACACACACACACACACCCACACACACATACACACACACAAACCGGAATAGTGAGCCGAAATTGGACCTCCGTTAATATATTATATATACATTGAAGCTACATTTTCACGTTTACCCGAGTGCATTTTTACTACCCGTGTAATCACATGGCACCAGGTACCCGGGTCCTGGGCACTCGTTGACAGGCCTAACCATTATACAGTGCAAATAGAAATGGCTCAATAAATTGAAGATTTATTCTACGGCTTTATAAAAACGTCTCTGCTTTCAATTAAACATGATGAGCAAACTTTGCCAGGACGTAGAGCTTTACTTCAAATTATACAGCATGTTGTTTTCGTCTCAATTTTCCACCCTACTTCTTCGGCTATTGTTATATTTCAGCGCATTTAATTTATTGAAAGGTAATAAGACAAATAATAAACACTTTTACTTTATAACTTAGCTATTATTTATCCATTTCGACTACAATTTCCAGTAATGGAATAAGACATCTCTGAGTCTCGAAAAATCGTGATTGTGATGTACCCCCCTCCACACAAATGAATATAACTCTTATATAAAAAGGAACGAAAGAATAATCAAATGATTTTTAAAGCCCGAACACAGTCACAACATGTATCACGTTTTTTGATATCTTAATTCGGCCCGTGCATCTTTTTCCTTAATATAATATGGACTCTTTGCAAAAAGATTGGACACTGTTGCGTTCTGGGTTCTGGATAAATAAGACTAAATCTCGACTTTTGTCAATGTATACTCAAGTCTTTATTGTGACAACAATACAATCACAGCCATTGCTTCAGCAATTCCATGACAGCCATTCCAGCAATATAATAACAGTCATTTCATCATGTACATCCAAGGTATCAGGCTAGGCTGTCACTTAATCATAAGTGTAACATCCTCTGACTGTCTCGAACACTCGATCACACCTCGATAGTGTTCTCCATGGACCTATGACTAGCTCCGTAGTCTCTAGCCTCTCTCAACACATCTCAACACAATGCTGTACTGACCCAGTCTTCGCTCTCCCACACTATATATAACCCGACTGACATTCTTCCTAAAATCATGCGTGGCCATCTCAGTGTTATGTTTACTGAACTGTTTAGACTAGCGCTCACAATTATTTCACAACTACTTGGAGTGACTCTCATACCTTGACAGACACAACTGCTGTAGTATTTTATCGGTAGCCACAGATGATGCTACAGCGATGCTAGAGCGATACATGAGTGTTCTTGTTTATTTAAAAAAGAAGTTGCTAATTGCATTCTTAGTACAATATATCCTCCATTGTCAACATCTAGTTACCAAAAATTTAAGTTCAAGCCTAGATCTACATAACTCATTACAATATTTAATTAAACCTATTCAACCAATCAGAAACAAATCATTGATTGACAACTTATTTAAACAGCTTTTATTTGAAAACGAAGAAGAATTTAATTTGTTTGCTGCTTCATACTAAATTTCTTTGGTTGTCAAATGGTTCCTGTTGAGATATGTCTTATAAGCTTTTTAACTCGCTGCCGACGTTCTTTAAAAATAAAAATTATGGTTTAAGATCAAATTTATTTCAGTTCAAAAGTGTAATTGCTTAATTTGCCGAGTTGTTTCAAAAATTTAATTTTTAAAATAGTTCGCTTCAAGTTCAAGGTCATGAACAACACCAACAAAGCAGCTTCTGTGCTAAATACATTTTGTACAAGGGGAATTCAGCCAGTTCCCAAATTTATCACACGCAGAAAAAAAATGAAACAGACATACTCTTTTATTGTGAGCACTTGGATTATAATAATAATAAAATGATAATTTATTTAGTACTGTATCCCAGCAAGGAGTGGGGCTCACGGTGCTTTACATGGAGATAATAACATATATATTAATTAAATAAACATTCATATCATACTAACTACATAAATAAAACTACATAAATGACAATACGTTATACATCAGCTACGCTAAGCATCAAAAGAAATGTTGTTTCATTAATTTAAAAAAAAAATAATGAAAAGATGTGTCTTAAGTGCTGTCTTGAAGGACCTAGTATTTGAAATACTACGAATGTGTGTTGGTAGAGAACATTGTTTGGCTGCGCCAAATTTTTTAGTTCGTGTCTTAGGAACTCAGAGGGTGCGTGTATCTGCAGAAGAGCGTAGCTGACGACTTTGTGAGTAGACCAACAAAAGTTCAGTAAGATAGGAAGGGCATGAGTCAGAAAAGAAGTTGTGACACAGAACGGTCTGTTTGTAATCAATTTGGGCTTGTATTGGTAGCCAATGAAGTGAGTAAAGTAGCGGAGTAACATGGTCATTTTTTTTTTGCCTTAAGAACTAATCTGGCAGCTCTATTTAGATTGTAATCAACGAATTGATGACATTTTAAAGTGAACATTCCTGATTGGATTTTGGATCACAGAATATTTGTTGGATTTTGAAAAGTCGCTTTTGGTTCGACTCCCGAAATTTTAGCAACAATTTATAGATAACAATTGTTTTGTTTAGTTTGATAATTATTGATTTGAAATGACTTTTAATGTAATATAGAATAATAGTTATGGTATTTTCCCGCTCTGTTAATGCAAATGTTAGAGTCTACGTGTTATATTGACACAGTCTTTTGTGTGACTCTACAATGATTTCTCTTGAATAAAAAAATCGGAAATTTTTTGTTCGAAATTGCTTATAAATGCTCATTCGAGTTTGTATTATATCTAGATCTAGACTAGAATACTTTTTTTAAATTTATTTCCTAAAATAATTTATTTTTAAAAACTTAAGAATGCAAACATCTCTTCTGTAAGTTAGTCAAATTAGTCTCCCTTTTTAATTATAGTCTTTTGTATTTTCAACATCCTATATTTTACATAAATGTTGAAGAAACTCGGCCTTTTACTCTGGTATGGAATCCGAAATACAAAATAATTCACTTAAGAAAATTATACGGATAGACCAAATAATTCATTTTGTACATCCATAAGTTTTTTGTTTATCATAAAGGTACCTCTTACAATGCGATTCACTCTATTGGACTTATTCAAGGAAACATCACAATAAAGACGTTTAATAGACCTTACTACGCAAAGAGATAGCATGCACTGTAAAACATAAATTACTTTTTCTTATTACTTTTAGCGGAGTTGTGTTATAGTCTTACCTGTCTAGCAGTCCTTAAAAACAAAACCGTATGCTTGTACATGGCGACCATATTATGACATAGAAATTAAGGTATACATGTCACGGCATAAATGTCACGGCACAGTCGTATGTCGCAAGGATACATGTCACGGGATAGCCATAAATGTCATGTTATACAGTATTCATGTCATAGAATTCATGACAAAGCATACATGTCACATACTATGAGTAGAAAAAAAGAATTATTGGAGCCAGTTCAAAAGATGACCTATGATGAGATATCTGAAATTGAACGTTTAAAAAAGAAAAACAAGCAATAGATCGGTCAGTATTTCCTGTTATTTTAACGTTTATATTACATTAGCTAAATACCCGCAACATGTATGGACAAGTTCCTTACCCACATATTGATTCCGTTTTTGTAATAAATTACATTTCAGTTAGCGTTGAGAAACCACTAATACCATTTCAAAAGACCATTTCATTTCAATCAATATTTGTATTTTTTAAAAATTTCTTAAACTTTTACGAAAAAGAGATTAGGGGCCCTTGGCTTTAATAGAATGATGAATATAATTTTAATGCCCTGTAGTATTTTATTATATTTGATCAAGTTTTTATATTCCAAGATTTGTCAAAACACATTTACATATTATTATCCAAAGTTTATAAAACATGTTTAGCTCATATAAGGTGGAAAGCTACATTTGGGCTCCCGGCTCACAGTGAGTGATAATTTTATTTTTTATTTTTGCCTGTTACCATTTAGTGAGGGTACTTAACACGGAAGTTTGAAAATAAGTGAGTAGTCAGTTTTTACGCATCTGGGCAAAACAGCGACTGTCAGAACAGCGACCGTAATAATAGCGACTGCAAAATAGTGACTGTGTCAAAACAGCGATTGTCAAAACAGCGACCTTCAAAACAGCGACTACATTAAAACTGCGACTGTATCAAAATAGCGAAATTTTTTTCTTTTCCTTGTGATAATGTTAGAAAAACTTACTGTGCCTAGCCTACAATGGAGTTTATAAAATCTAGAAAAGGATGAAATGATAAGATCTGCAGGTTATTTGTAGAGAAGGGACAATTTAAAATTATATACAATCAACTGGAGGTATCTATAAATAAATGTTGGTGTTTTAAAGAGTGTATACACATTTTCGGGATACATTTTAAAAAAATTCTTTAAAAAATTAAAACTATAACTGCTATTACTTAATTTTTTTTCTAGTTTTAAAAAATAAAAATAATATTGTTTATTATTAGGTCCTCCAAATCTATCCAACTCCACCACCATTCCAATCCGATGTAATCGTACAATAAAAAGGCAATGTGTTCAGATAATCCTTCATAAAGGTACTACATTCTTTCAGCCCCCAATCTCTTTATTTAGCTTCTCCATAACAGGCGGTCCGTGGTCGCCACTTAGTCTAGCCTTAATAACATGCCATTGTGTAACCACAGGATAGTCGACCACATGACGTTTCGAATAGGGAGCTTTCATTTTAAAATATATGGCAGGGTAACCATCATAAACGCCGCATTATTTTCGCCGTCATGATCGCCATACAATGTAATCTAGTCACAATCCATGCACCTAATTTTACACATTATCCAACGGCATTTTTCCAGCAACAAACTATTTTGAAGTCGCTATTATGACGGTCGCTGTTTTGACGGTCGCTATTTTAAACCCATGCCCAGTTTTTAATTTAAGAAAAAAGCTACATTAGGGCCCCGGACCACTGGGGAGGGACAATTTAAATACTTTTTTCACTGGTTACCACTGCGTGGGGATACTCAACAACTTCTCAAAATTTCTTGGTCCTATCTAAACGGGAGGTTGTAGATTTATTGATGAGTCTATTTTATACAGCTTATATTAGGAAAAAAAACATTTTTGACCCCCGCCCACTCCCCCCCCCCAGGAGTAAAAATTTAAAAATTATTTTCCGCGTGCTACCATCCCGGGAGTGTACTCAACAACTTCCAAAAGTGACATGCTTCTACCTAGGGCTGTCAATTTTGTTGAGAAAAGCTTCCCGGGTACCCCTTCAAAGTTTTCGTCAATGTGCCCGCTATTCCTACTATAAGTTATAAGCCTTTTACTTCTTTGTTAATTATGGAAATGCAAATTTTGATGTAATGCGTCAGCGATGCTAAAATGATGACATTGAAATACTCCTATAGTTCAGTGGTGTAAAAACAATGAGCAGCGTGGTGCTAAAGTGATTTTTTTGGCAGGAGGGGGGGGGGCTAAACAAAGTCTTATAAAGATAAAGGACGGTTATCGTATGATGACATGATGGGTTTTTTTCTAGTTCATAGCTGACAACTGTTGTAATTACTTAAACTTTTCAGGACTTGCCCCTACTTAGTGGACCCATCCCCTAG
Organism: Radix auricularia; assembly: GCA_002072015.1. Taxonomy (NCBI): domain Eukaryota; kingdom Metazoa; phylum Mollusca; class Gastropoda; family Lymnaeidae; genus Radix; species Radix auricularia. The sequence goes on from MUZC01001596.1 coordinate 62,635, forward strand.
TATTTATTCTTGTTATATAGTGAAGATCGTTCAATAATTGAGATATCATTTTTTTAAAATAATAAAATATGAGAACAAAGCAGATGTTTAGTGTTTCTTTAAAGTATGGTGGGATGGATATAATGGGAAACATATGTGAGGGGTGGGGTTAGATAAAAGAATATTGTCATTGGCGCGTCTCAATCGGTAGCAAAGATGTGCGGCGTATTTCAAATCCAAAGCCAAGCTTCAAGGTCATTTCTAGCTCTTCCTAGTTATAAGGCTTGTGTTCTATTTTGTGTCCTACTAAGTGGACGGACCCATCTTCCAACATTTATCTTTGTTATAATAGTGAAAATCTGTCAACAATGGGAATATATCTTATTTTTTTAAAAAACAAGAAACATAGCAGGTGTTTGCTTACATTTTTTTTAAAAAGTATGGTGGTGATATGAGTGAAGACGTGTGGGTGGGGTAGAAGGGATTAGATAAACAACTTAGGCTTGCTCAATCAGTAACTAAGATGTGCGGGGTAGTTCAAAGCCAAGGTCATTTCTACCCTTTCCTAGTTAGCGGCGTTGTTTTCTATTTTCCTTAATTTAACAATTCAAAGAACCCAAACATTAAAAAAAAAATTATTTCATGTTCCAGGGAAAACAAAGTGTATGCAGGGGCGGATTAAGACTGCACGGGGCTCCGGGCTGCAATCAAACGGGGGCCCTATCGAGCCAGCGTCCCTTAAAATAAAATGATTGTTAACTGCTAATATATGACTGTAACTATTAATAATGAAAAAAAAAACGAACACGAAGAAATAACTGTTTGAAGTGTTTGCGATATGTTACAATTGAGTGTGAAAAGAAAAACGTAACTTTCCACTGCCGGGAATGGAACCCGACACCAGTTGCATCACTCGCCTGTGCTCTCTCCACACGGCCAGCGGAGCTTGACTACCAAGAGAAATTTTTAAAATATAAACTATATTTTATACTATGTTCTCTAAGTGAGCCAATTAAATCACATTTTATCGATTATTAAGACTGAATACGATCAGTTGTATAGATAATATTTATAAATTTATGAATTTATTATATTTTCAAGGGTTCGTGCAAACATTTGTACACTTTTATTATAAAATATAAAAAGTTTGGGGGCCCCAAAACCGTCGGGGGCCCCTGGCTTTAACCCGCCCCCTTAATCCACCATAGAGTTTATGAAAATACTTTTAAGTTTGTCGGGACCGTGTTTTAATTCCGTTTGACAGCTATTTCTTTTTAAACGTTACATGTTAAACGTAAATCAAAGCCTATATTTCAAACGAAAAAGTTTTTTGATAAATTATTTGCGGTCCGAAATGTGAACACAGAAGAGCCGCAGTTCGATCACCGTTGGTCAAAATATTGCAATAACATTTTCAAGGCTACCTGGGCGCCATTTTACTACCCTGGTAATTGCTCGGCAACAGGTACCCGGGATTCCCTGTCAAAACAGCCCCCATTACAGAGAGTTTTAAAAGGACTTTTTGGTCAGTTATCGTTTGGAGAGTGTACTAAAATATTTCTTAGAGTTTCATGGTTCTGACTACACGGAAAATGGGACAATTAGTGGTTTTCAATTTTAATTTAGCTCATAAAAGGAAAAAAACTTCATTTGAGACCCCGGAACCCCATGAGTGGACATTTTAAAAAGGCTTTTCACCAGTTATTATCGTGAGAGTGCACTTCAAAATTTCCCAAAGTTACATGCTTCTACCTACACGAGAACATGGAGAATGAGTGATGAGTGAGTCAGTCATTCAGTGAGGACATTGATTTTATTAGTATAAACTAGCAAATTATCCGCGCTTTGCAGCGGTAAATTAGGATTTCAGTAAGCATTGAGAACCCACGTCACATCAATTCAAAACACTAATTGATTTATATATTGTCATGATGTATATAATAACTATATTAACTTCAACTGTCTTGTTTGTCTGTGCTGGTCCCATGAAAAAGCAAAAACAAAAGGTAAAAAATGAAAAACTTTCTGTGATCCTATCGAGCTGATAATTTAAATATCTTTTTGGTCTGTTACCATTGCAGGAGAATACTCAACAACTTCCAAAATATTCAAGATTCTACCTACATGGCAAGCTGGAGAATTAGAGATGAGTCGGTTTTTATGTAAGTGAAAAATTATATTTCAGCTCCCAGTTAATGATAATTTAAATTTATTTTAGCCTGTTAACATCGCGGGAGTTAACTCCATAACTTTCCAAAGTTTCATGCTTGTACTTACATGGTATGTTGGAGAAATAGCGATGAGTCAGCTTTATTTTTAAAAAAACAACACCTTTGGGCCTTCCATGAATGGGGATTTTAAAAATTCCTTTCTTGCCAATTATGGTCCCGGAAGAGTACTCCACAACATCCCAAAGGTTCATGTTTCTACCTACACGGTAATAGAAGAATAAGTCATTTTCAATTTTATATCTCTCTTTTGGGGAAAATATCATGTGAGCCCCTTCCCTTCATGAGTGGAAATTTTAAAAAATTCCTCTTCGCCAATTATCTTTGTGAGTGTGCACTCAACAACTTCCTAAAGTTTTATGCTTCTACCCACACGTAAAGTTGGAGAATTAGTGATGATCGAGTCAGTCAGTAAGTGAGGGCTTTCGCTTTTTTTTAGTATAGATTAGCAAAATACCCGCGCTTTGCAGCGGAAAATCAGAATTACAGTTAGCATAATACCAATTCAAAACACAAATTGATTTTATTCTAGATCATAATGGATCTACTAAATATATTAACGTCACAGTCTTTTCTGTACGTCTTTCGTGGTCCCGCGGAGAAAAATTTGTCAGCTTTTATATAAGAGAACAACAATGTTTTTGCCCCGGTTCCTCCAGGGAGTACTAATTAAAATATTTTTTTCGTCTTTTACCATTTCTGGAGTGTACTCAACACTACCCAAATTTTTATGCTTCTACCTAAACTGTAAGTAAATAGGAGAATTGATGATTTTCTTTTTTATATATATATATCTCATGTAAGAAAAAACTACATTCAGGCCTCAATGGGAAATTTACAATTTCTTTTCGACAATTATTGTCGTGAGAGTATATTAAACAACTTACCAAAGTTTCATTATTTTACCTACACTGAAATTTATGGAATTAGTGATGAATCAGTTTTTAATATAGGAAAATACTAAATGTGGGTCCGGTCCCCAGTAAGTGATAATTTATTTTTTTTTAATCGCTTTTTATCATCGGTGAAGTGTACTCAACAACTTCCAAAGTTGCATGCTTTTACCTACACGGAAAATTGGAGAATAAGGGATTAGTCAGTTTGAATATAAGAAATTTTTTTTTTTACTGAAACACAGCAAGTGATAAAAAAAAATAATGCATGTTACCGTTGCGGATGTCAACTCTTCAATTTCCCAAAGTTTCATTCTTCTACCTATATGGGAAATTGGAAAAAAAAATTGTGATTTTCAGTTTTTATGAAGCTCATATAAGGAAAAAAAACTACATTTTAGCCCCCCAGACACTAATAAGGGATAATTTTAAAACTTTTTCACTTGTTACCATCCCGGAAGTGTACTCAACAACTCCCTAAAGTTTCATGCTTCTACTTACTCGGGAATTAGGAGAATTAGTGATTTTCAATTTTAATAAAGCCCATATGAGGAATAAAGTAATTGGGCAACCGGCCCGACATGAGTGTGATTTTTTATTCTTTTTTGCCAATTATCGTCGGGAGAATTTGCTCAAGAAATTCCCAAAGATTCAAGCTTTTATCTACACGGAAAATTGGAGAATTAAGAATTTGTCAGTTTTTAATATTAGAAAAAAATTGCCCACCCCCCCCCCCCCATTCCTATTGAAATATGATTAAAAAAGAATTATGCATATTACCATTGCGGATGTCTACCTGTCAAAAACTTCCCAAAGTTTCATGCTTCTACCTATACGGGAAGTTGGAGAATTAGTGATTTTCAGTTTTTATAAAGCTCACATAAGGAAAAAACTACATGTGGGCCCACGGCACCTAAAGAGTGATCATTTAAATACTTTTTTCACTCGTTGCCATCGCAGAAGTGTACTAAACATCTCCCTAAAGTTTCATGCCTGTACCTACTTGGGAATTAGGAGTATTAGTGATTTTTAAATTTTATAAAACACATATATCACATAAAATCGAATTTTTAAAAAAGTTTTTGCCAATTTTCGTTGTTAGAGGGTACCCAACAACGTTCCAAAGTTTAATGCTTCTACCTACAATGGAACTTGGAGATTAGTAATTGTAACAAGCGTCCTAATAACTGTATCTGGATCGCTTGCGCCAGATTCATAAGATTCCTATTACACAAGGAATAACGACACTCTAACCAAAACAAACTTTAATGGTCAACTACTTGAATACAACCACATCACTCTCCGCTACCCCACATACTACACACGTCCGCCTGACGTCGATCAACACAGCACCCTTTCCCACGCTTTTATCCTGACTAGCCCAAAAGCGACCATCACACACACCACTGGGCGCAACTCACAACAAGTTACAAGGAACAATTGGTCATCCGTGACAGTGATGAGTCAGTGAGGGCTACGGTTTTTATTAGTAAAGATACGTTTCTTCTATACAGAGGACAGCTGTGCCCTACGCTTATTAATAGTCTATGTCTAGTTTGAAATTTTCTTTCGAGAGCATTTATTTCTTAATAATTATAATATTTTTAGGCATTTGTTACAATTTTAAATCCTTGTCTCTAGATACGAATTCTTAAAGATACAAAAAATCCACGATACCAAAGGCAACTGGAATAAAAAAATTCCAAGATTTTGAAAAAAAAATCATGATGCTACAAAACGCACAGCTGACAACCCTGGAAATAACGTGACATCATTCAAAGTGCTAGCAACAGTTGGTCAATTCCAGCCATATCGCTGTGTTCTCGTGCGTGTAATGCATGCTTTATTTACTGTGATCTTTGGAAAAGTGTATTTTTATAACCATGGATTAAAAGAAATTAATAAATAATCGCATTATTCGAAAGGTATAAGTTCACATTGGTATTCATATTCTTTTTTTTCATATATTTTATTATGCTTTGTAGTGTTTTATTATTTTCTATTTATTAGTTTTATGATGTATTTTTGTAGGGATTGAAGAATCCTTCTAGATCTATGTTTTCTATAGTTTACCATGATTTTGTCCATTTTTAGTGCTGTTTCTGTGTGGCCTGGAACGGATTATATATTTTAAATGTAAATCTTTGTTGGAGATATGAAAGATCCAAGATACGAGAACCTCCACTGAACGAGTTAAATTCGCACCTCGATGTACCACTGTATTTATAACTAGTAGCATTATAGCCAACGTTTCGTTGGATATTATTAAGAAAGATACGTGTAACGTATAAATTATGGCGACTTTTATGAACAGAATTGTGACAGATATCCATACAAAGGACAGTGAAATTTATCGAGGTTACAATGCTTTCTCAAATAGGATTTCCTTTCCCATCTTGATCCTATATTCCGATGTTATCCCGTGCCCCCATAATGATCTTATTGAATAAATGAGATAAAACAGTGGTCCCCAACATTTTTATCGCCGTGGACCGGTTAAAGTTTAATATTTGTACAGTGGCCCACTGACGGGGTTGGTGGTGGGGTTTGGGCGTTGATTATTTATATTCTAAATTGTAATTTAGTTGTATACAAAATATCTTCTAGCACTGGTAAGGGATTTTCCGACTTTGTGTTCCTAAGACACTAACTTAAAATTTGGCAAAAGGTCATTTTCTTTTTGTGCACCCAAACAATGGAATTCTCTACCATTACATATTCGTAGTATTTCAACTACTAGTCCTTCAAGACTGCCCTTAAGACACATCTTTTCAATATTTATTTTCAAAATAAATCAAACACTTCTTTTAATTGTTAACGTAGCTGATGTACATCTAAAGTGATTTCATGATATGGATGTGATTGTTAGAGATTAAATGAATTCATTCCAAATCAGATTTACTTGCTGTGTTTGATAATATACATTTTAATATTAGGCTATTTGTGTCATAAATATCTTTAGACATTTTAAAAATCAAATGTAAAAGTAGAAAAAAAATAAAAGGACACAAATAATCAAGCATTAACAACTACATAAAGCATAACTTTTTTTATTCCTCCGATGTTTTACATGAATGCACATAAGATTATATTTTTTTATATAAAGCTAGTATTAGTATAGTGAGTCTAATGCATATTTACTATAAAAAAACCTTCCTAATTTTTTTAAAAATTGGTTTCTTTAATTTTTATTTTTATTAATTATTTTTTTTAGGGTCATGTGTTCCAAGATCTTTTAAAAATATTTGTTATTGACTGTGTAATTAGCCAATATTTGTAATTGACTGTGTAATTAGCCAATATTTGTAATTGACTGTGTAATTAGCCATTATTTGTAATTGACTGTGTAATTAACCAATATTTGTAATTGACTGTATTTAGCCATTATTGTTAATTGAATGTGTAATTAGCCATTATTTGTAATTAACTGTGAAATTAGACATTATTTTTTGTTGTAACATGTCTAGTTTTCATGTAAAATTAAATGCAGACATTTTATATTTTATAAACACCTGTTACATTTTTTGAAATTATGTCCTGCGAACATATTTATATTTTTGCTGCTCCTGAGCATATGAAATGAAGATTTTCACACTTATTAAAACTCAATTTTTTCCTTCTGATGTTGCCAAGCATTTAAAAAAAAAATAATGCTTGAACTGGTGTGTGTTAGATCATTGTTCAAGGGATCAGCGCCCAGACATCTTGTAGGCCATAGAGACGAACACCGTGAAGACGATGGCGACACCTAAAGATTAAAGAAACGTATGGCACATATCGATGCTATAGCATACACAAATTTAAAAAAGCAAAACTAAAAAAAAATAATTAATTAACTTTGTTTCAGTAAATTACAACTCAACATTTTTATTGGTATTTAGTTACTTTAGCTTATTAACGATTAAGTATTTCAAACTAGTATAGTTAACTCGAAAAATCATCTGCTTTTGGGAAATTGAAGGGAAATGTTGTACGTGTACAACAAAGTAGCTAGTCAATTATTCTAAGCTAATTTTTATTTAAAACTTGTTATCATCTTTTCCAAATATATTCCATTTTCTACCGTCTCTGCTTACAAGCAATAATCATGTGATAGACATCAGCTAAAGTTAAATTACCAGTCAAAATAGGAGACGTCAGCTAAAGTTAAATTACCAGTCAAAATAGGAGACGTCAGCTAAAGTTAAAATGCCAGTCAAAATAAAGGAACGTCAGCTTACGGTTAATAATTTCACAATAAATTAAAAAAGGTGTTTCAAGCTTTCCCCGTCGCAATCTCCTCCCCTTGTTTTCAAAGGTTGAAAAAAATAATTGAACCTAGAACAAGTTAAATTGATTGTAGCTGAGTAACAAAAGAGATAGGGCCGGTCAGTGGTCAATATATTTGGACAGGCTCTATTTGTTTACTACTTAAATGACTGGACAACCACCACAAGAAATCTAAATTAGGGTGCAAGGGTTTTTTGAAAGCATGCAAAAAATGTCAATATTGCTTATACATACCACCAAGAGTTAGAAAAAGGGGTCAAGAGCATTACATGATAAGAAACTTATTCGAAATAGCTCATTTCATTGCCTGCTGACTTTGTCAATGATGTTGATTCTTGTTTCAAAGATTGGAAGTCACACGGAAATATACACTAAATGTAATCGACTGGTTCAATTTCATGGTGGCTGGACATTTCGACCCTGATGTTTCTATCCCAAAGTTTTTGACGTCAATTTTATTCAACACCCCCTCCCCTAGTCTCACATCATCACAAACATGTGATACCGCATCCCCACCAAAGAGGCGTTGCGTCATTTATGGACAACCCCTTTTAAATTAAATTTGTGCGTACGTACACATTCAGTAGAGACCCCTTTCACACTGTATGAATCCATACGAAAAGAATTATGTTAATTGAAGACACCCACTTCCCCTCGTTGCGTATTCGTAATATATGGATGGCCCCTAATACTGGTTTCCATTATATAGCATCCGTCCATCCTCATGGGACGATGGCGATTACTCCTACTTTTCTGCCCCATTCCCCTTTCTCCTGGTTATTCTCTTTTCATTCCTAGCTGTGCAGATGCTTACGCAATTGGAATGCCCTCACACAAATTTGCCCGCCAGAGTGTGCGTTCCTGCAATGGTTTCCAAAGTCTTATGGTCTATCTGCGCCAGTGTTAAGTCTTTCTTGCATACGTCCTTGAAGGACAGGCAGGGAAGACATATTTTCCTCTTACCAGTTGCCAGCTCACCGTAAATCAGGCCTCATGGAATATGTTGCTCCCAACATTTTTCTTGTAGTTGATGAAGTGAGAAATCATGTCAATGGTTGATCGGCCAGCCCGAAAACCACATTGTGATTCCGGGTAGACATTTTGTACCAGAACGTTCAGGCGTATAATTGCCACTATGGCTAAGGCGTTTCCGTGTTCCAGCAATTGCATTTGAAATCGTGCAGAGACTTCAAAAGTGCTGGTTTGCCGTACTTAAAGACTTCTGCAGGAATGCCATCGATACCTGGAGCCATTCCATGATTCAGATGATTAATTACCCTACTAAACTAAACACATATTCTTGAGACCTAATATCTAATGTCTTAAGGCCTTCGCTAATACTTGGGCAAACTTTCCTCATTATGCTGAGCAGTGCTATACAGCATCGTCTTCACATGGGACTCTTTTGCCCCCCGTACCTCATCGGCTATATCTAACGCGGGACATGACGTCAGCAGGTGTGTGACCGTCTCAGAGGCTTGGCTGCAATGATGGCAGTTCGAGTCCCTGTTGTGGTCTAGCCGGTTAAAATAAGAGCTGGTTAAGCAATGCTCGGTGCGCATTTGGGTCACTAATCTCTGGTCCCTTCGGTTTAGACCCCACCATTAGTCTAATCTTCTCGACCTGGGCATGTTAGTGAATACCCCCTTATCCATCGTATTATCCTCCCACTCCTGGTATCACTTTTCCCTGAAGTGATCCAGTAGCCAGGTCTTTGCTCCGAGATAGGTAACTGGGACATTTGGTTGGGGTTGGGCTGCTCCAGTTTTTGCCAGGGAGTCTGCTTTTTCGTTACCTTCGACATTCACATGGCTAATCTCCTCTAAGGACGGTGGAGCATCAAGCTGATCTTGAACTGATAGATCTGGGATTCTCTCTAGAGCAGAGTCAGTTACTACATTCTGTGTTGCTTAGAGCTCTAGTTAGTGCTCAGTCCAGCGCGCATCTGTTTGTTCGTTCTGTGATCATCTCGCCTGTCTTTGACCTAATTTGAGCTGACTTTGAGATTGTGGGTGAAGTTGCCTTTTTTATACCTTCATATTTTTTTCATACATTTTTTAGATCTTCCTGAACTGCAGGAGATTGAAAGCTTTAACAGAGGTCCACCCAATATGTGTTGGCGCAAAAACGTGCAGTCTTCCGAGACATTGAAGTGTACCAGGTGCTGGGGCAGCTTTGTAGGCCAATAGAGCTTTATTCTTTGTCTCAGTCACGGGCTTCATTGTAACCATGTAGACGTCAAATCAAGCTGCATTTCTTCTTTCCTTACTACCGAGGACGCCAAGCGAGTTTTACCATTGCTCTTGAATGACACTATTTCTTTTGTATTATTTTTATTCTACTTGTGACCAGAGGGTGGTTTGTGTCACAGTCAGCAGTGTGGTAAAGGATTTCTATTAATGTAACATAAATTATCCAGACACATTTGATTGTAATTGAAAGAATATGTCTTTTCTCTCGCAGCTATAATTTTTTGAATTATTCCTTTAAAAATGTAATTTAATCTTCATTATCATAGTTATCTGAATTAGAGCTCCGAAAATTTGCGATTAAAATAATTTTAATCGATAAAATTGCCATTAAAATTTAACTAATTACTACAAATAATTCCAAATTAATTTTTTTTTTTTTTTTTTTTTTTTTTTTTTGTTTGTTGTTGTTGTTGTTGTTGTTGTTGTTACTTTGTTACGTGCAAACTTTCTCCACTTACCATAGCAGTTTTCTTTAGACATCAAAAACTTAAACAACATGGCGGTAAATGACAGGGGTTATAGGTTTAAAATTCTTTTTTTTAAATTTATGTTTTATATTAAGCTTTCAAATCTGATTAGTTCTTCAAGGATACGTGTTTCTTTTTTTTTTTTTTTTTTTTTAATTTAAAAAAAAAAAAAACAATTTAATAGTCATCGTTAATCATAATAACGGTTATTTTTCCCAAATGTTTATGCATTTTAATATACTAACAGACCCGTCGTGCGTTGCAATAATCTCATTAAAAATGAATACATTTAAGAAGCAAATGTGTGGTGTTTTAAAAACAATTATACCAGAATCTTACGCGGAAGTGCGCAAAAAAAAAGTTTAAGTTTCACAGCAAACGGATCAATGAATTAATCATTTTAAAGCTTTTTTAGAAAAATTAAAAACGATATTAAGGCTTCAAAATGAGTGATAATTTAACTTTTTTATTGCCACTCTCAAGCACGCAAGCTATATATTTCTCAATATCTTGTAAAATTGATTGGGGAATTAAATTATTTCGAGCATTAAAAACATTTGAGGGCCCTTGCCCTGATGGTATGAACTTTAAGAGTTCAGTGCCGTATAGTGTTTAAATATAGACTCTACAGTTTTATATACTAAGATTATCAAGATCCAATAATTTTCTCAGTCACTTACACTAATTATATAAAGCTAATATAAGAAGAAACGATATTTAGTGACCCCTAGGCACACTTGGTTCAAGTTTTCAATTTATAAAACCTGTCCATTGTAATTCAGTTTCATCATGGATATATTCCTAAATATCGTTAAAAATTGAATGGTGAAAATATCTTAAGCACATACGAATGAAGAAATTGTGGACTCCCGTACTCGAAAGAATGGAAATTAGAAGTTCAGTGCCAAATAGAATTTAAATATGGGCTACCAAGTTTTGTATACAAATTTTTGGTTAAGATGCATTCATTTACACAGTAGCTAAAGCATAAACTTATTTTTATATAGCTTTTATAAGCAAAAAAATTATGGGCCATGACAGGGTTGCCAACCGTCCGTAAATTTACGGACAGTCCGTAAAGATTCGTCGTAAAATTGCCTGTCCGTAAATTTCCGTAAAAAAATTAATAAGTCCTTAAAAAATTGACAATCGAAACGTTTTTAAAAAATGAGTAAACTATGTTTGTGATATCTATTTTCTTAATTCAAATTTTAATTTCTAAAGTGTTTTAGTGGCATCCCGCGATCTATTAATAACTGTAAGCGCTTTCTGGACAGCTAGGCTCCCGCGGCGAGACGCATCGCGGCAAGTTAGATTTGTTTAGATATATCGTTAGTTGTACGCCACAATTACACATAAATTAAGACGAAATGAATGTAAAAATAGTGTAATTGTTTTTTTTTTAAATGGTGGAAAAGATGAATACAAGCGAAGACGATAGTCTAGAAAACTTTGAAATTAACGAAGAAGTGGATAAAATTATTGTTAAAAAGCTAAAGTGAACAAAAATTACTTCCACTAAGATCGACAGTGCACGTGTTTCTATGTATGATCATAAGCAGGAGGAATTAAACAGTCACTTATGATTAATGTCATACAAGAAACTAACGTTATAAAATGTATGAACAAGGTAATAGAGATGTGCTCATATGGAAATGGAGACGCTACATATTTACCTACAACGCTTGGATTATGCTTCGTATTCGTTCGTTTTAAGGTCAACATTTTATGTTTATTGTTTCCGTAAGAAACAAAATTTGTCCGTAAATTTGGTTGAAAATTCTTAAATTTGTCCGTAAATTTTATTTTATTGAGTTGGTAATCATGGGCCTTGAGTTGAAAACACCTGTTCATTTCAAGCTACATAATAATGGATATATTTTTAATTACATGTCAAGATCATTAATTGAAAGGGGAGTCAAATGTTAAACGCTTAATAAAAAAAATGCATTTTGGGACCTCAGCCCTGAAGGAATAATCATTAGGAGTTCAGTTCCCTTTATTATTTTAGTATTGGTGGTCGAGTATTTACATACAAAATTTGGTTAAGATCCATCAAATGACTTAGTAACTAAAGCTTTAATTAATTTTAGCAAAAATTTACATCTTATCGTGTGTGGTAAAAGAAAAAAAATGTTGCAGTTCTTCATTTTAATTCAGTTTTAATTTGGATATATCTCTCAAGCTCATTAAAAAGTGAAAGGAAAATATATCTTAAATATTTACGAAAAAAAGACATTTGGGGCCCCCTTCCCCCGAAGAATTTGACATTTGATTTTCAGTGCTCTTAAGTTTTTTAATATGGCATAACAAGTTTTTGTATACAAAGTTTGTTTAAGATCCATTCATTTGATTAGTAGCTAACACATAAACTAATTTTTATAAATCTCACACAAGCAAAAAATGAGAGGGCCCATTCAGGGCAAGATATAAAGGTGAAAACACCTGTTCATTTCAATATCGATAATAATGGATACATTTAACATTATTTGTCAAGATCTGTAATAATTGTATTGGCGAATAAAATCTTAAACGTTTACGAAAATAAGATATTTTTGGCCCCTAGCCCCGAAGGAGTGGCCATTCAGTTTCCTGTAGTATTTTATTATTGGCTAACAAGTATTTAAATAAAAAGTATGGTTAAGATCGATCAATTTTGCGGCGATCTAAACTATAGAGACTCGTAAGCTTTGCCGTGGTGGCGCCAAAGTGATACTATGTTGATAGCGAGTCACAGTAGAAAATTCCACACCTCCCTCGGGAGGCAAACTTTAGTGGGAGGCGTTTTCGACCTAGTGTCCTGGACGCCCAGGCGGCCGCTTGTAGCAGCGACCGCTCCGGGGGGGGGGGCTTCTCAGTCTTTACGTCCCTTAGGGGGCCAGAGGGCTGAGGGGGGTTTTCCGGGAAGCCCCATGAAGAGCGCAGGCTCGGGACTGCTGATTTTCTTCCACATGTAGCAAGTAGCTAGCTCTTACACTAAGAGTGGCCATTCAGTTTCCTGTAGTATTTTATTATTTGCTAACAAGTATTTAAATACAAAGTATGGTTAAGATCGATCAATTTAGCAAGTAGCTAGCTCTTAAACTAATTTTTATAAAGCTTATTTAAGCAAATAAAGGACATTATGCGCCTCCCGGAGCCCCGTATGTGTGTTAAATGGAGAAAAATAATTTGTCAGTTACCACTCCCAAAGCATATTCAACAGTCTCAAAAAGTTTCATCATGATCGGATGAATGGTTCAGTTTGTTATAAAGGACAAGCACACACAAACACACACAAACATGCTTTGGTTTATACATATAAATAGATTTCCGTGATAAAATTCTCTAGAAATACTGGATATTCAGCGTATGCTTACCAGAGACAGAGTTTTCTCCTAGAAGGTTAGCTGCTGTAAAAACAATTATTGGTTGATCGTTATCATCCAACGATATGGAGAAGGAAATGACATAAAAAAGTTGTTGTTATTGTTTTTTTGTGTGTGCGTGTGCGTGTGTGTGTGTGTGTGTGTGTGTTTGTGTGTGTGTGCTTGTGTGTGTGTGTGTGTGTGTGTGTGTGTGTAGATTTATTTAAGCTCGTAACACTGTAAACATATTTTAATTTATTATTAACGAGGTCGCAAAAACTTAACATATTTGCTTG
>MUZC01001596.1:78618-133739 GCA_002072015.1 Radix auricularia
TTTCTGACCACATGGCCCTTTTATTGTCCGATTACATAGGATGGGGGAGGGGTGGAGTTGGATAGGCTTGGAACTGCAGAAACGTGTCGAACGATCATTGCAAACATACACACGCATCAACGCCTTGACCTACCTGAGAGGAATGGCGCATTTATCACAATCATGAATTCACAATGTATGTCAACTTTTTCAAGTGTATATACTTTTTTCCATTTTCCTATTAGAAAATAAATGCTCAAAATAATATTTCCTACTTTTTTTAATATATATTAGACTTTTATATATTGTACAATTTTTAATTATTAAAAATATCTCATTCTATTTTTAATTTTTAAGAGCTATAAATATAAATTAGACTATTTTATTTTATACATTGTACTATTTTTAATTATTAAAAATAACATATCATTCTATTTTTAATTTTTAAGACATATTAATATAAAACTATATTATTTGTTCAATCATACTATCATTTTAAAAAACCGTTAAACATAACTATTTCCTACTGTTTTTATTTTTAAAGAGATAATATTAAACTTCAACTATTTATTTTTAATTAAAAAAGAATTAAAAATGAATTTTTAAAAACCAAAACATTTCACGCCTTAAAGAGAAAGGGGTCGAATCATCCGGGGTCGAAACACCCTAGGGTCGAAACGTCCTGGGGTCGAAGTGTCCGGGGTCGAATCGACCGGGGTCGAATCGTCCGGGGTAGAACCGTCCGGGGTCGAACCGACCGGGGTCGAAACGACCTGGCGTCGAAACGTCCTGGCGTCGAACTGGCAGGGTCGAACCGTCCGGCGTCGAATCGTCCGGTGTCGAAGTGTCCGTAATTCCTATAATCCACATCGCTAAATTTACTGATAAGCTCTTAATACTTCTTTACATCGTGTTGAAATAGTCAAAGATGTGGCATCGATCGTTTAATAAAAAAGACATTGAAATGCACTTAAAAAGGGATATACTTAAAAACTTCTTGTTTTCTTGTCACATTTAAAATTTAAAGTGAATACCTTCATTTTTTGAATGAGAAAAAACCCAATACTTCATGCATGCTGTATTATCTGAAAATAGAGTTAAAAATAATTATTAATAGTATGAATAATAGTTAATAAGACTTTTTTACAAAATTTGTTTTAAAATATATGTGTCTGAGGAGAAGTTTAGTTTGTAAGTTATCCCCACTCGCATAAATATTGCTTTTTGCGTCTAACCAAACGGGTCAAATCTTAGAACTAAAAAATTCAGCATTTCAAAAAAGGAGCAAAAGTGTGGGAAAAAATTTTTGTGGCAAAGATAGGTCTATGGAGGATTTAATTTCTTTTTAATATAACTTGGATAAGAGTTGAACCACTTGTCCAACTATTAAAACTACAATATGATTTTACTTCACTTTAGATAATATTTTATACAGTTTTTTCGAAGAGAGAAATTTTTATGAAGATAAGCAGATAAGCAAAGGTTTTCTTGAAATTTTTATAAACAATTCATTATGACATCAATAATTAATTATTAAAATAGTGATTTATTTGTGCAGTTTTACGGTTAATAATAGCATTAATTGTACCAATAATATTATTAATC
Source organism: Radix auricularia (assembly GCA_002072015.1). Lineage (NCBI taxonomy): Eukaryota > Metazoa > Mollusca > Gastropoda > Lymnaeidae > Radix > Radix auricularia. The sequence continues at coordinate 80,203 of MUZC01001596.1, forward strand.
GTATCTTATCTGTTACAGACGCTTCTTCTATACACACGATTATTGCGTCCTTCGCTTATCTATAGTAAGTGTTTAGTCTTTCGTTTCTTATTAGAGTTTTAAATGATGATAAAGTGTTTGCTTTCCTGGTTTCTTCAGGCAACCCAGTCCACGCCCAAAATCCGTAATGGGAAGAAAAAAAAACTTTCTTATTCCGTATGCAAGAACAAACACATGCACGTTTTCTTACTTCCCAACTAATTGTGTTTCATATAATATGTTTTTTTCTAAAACTGTGTTGTTGTGAGGATAGCGCATTATATTTGTGAAGGTGGTTAACTATTATACAAATTATTTTGTGTTCTAATAATTTTCAGGTGATATAAGAAAGTGATACAGTTCTGTAATTACCTGAGTCTGATTTATCCCCTTTCTGAAAGAGTGGAGTTACGTTGGCTAATTTCCAATCCCGTGGCACTTAACCCTGGCTTAGAGAGGCTTTAAATAGAACTTCAAGGTATGGGGAGAGTTCCTTGCTTGGTTCTTTTGATAACCTGGCTGGCAATACTTCTGGGCCAGTAGCTTTGTTTATTTTTAAGTTTTTTTAAGAGTGACTGTATGCCTATCTTGTCTACAGCTATTTTAACTATTTCTTTCTTTTTATTTAGTTTTAATAAAACTTATGTGGAAGAAAATGATGATAAAACTTATGCGTTAAGGATATTAGCTTTAGTCTCATTATCATTATAGATTTTATTATTTGAGCCTGTTAGTTTGGCTATTCCTGTAGGCTCCATTTGTTTATATATGATAAAGGATCATAAGTTCTTATTGTTAATAAATGTTATCTTTAGTAATTACATTGTTTATATATTCATTTTGGAGGTTTCAAGTAAGTTTTGTGTGCCAAGTGTTTAATCGTTAAGTATTTTTATGTATCCCTTTTAAAATGGTAGCCTTAATTTTTTAAAATAAGTTATCTTTTTGTTTGAATAGCTTTTTAAATTTAGAATTGAACAACATTTTAAAATTCTATTTGATGTTAGTTTTGTAGGAACATTCTCATCCATTATAGTTTTTAGATTTGTTTTTATATATTTCCAAATTTCTTCTACGGGTTTATCTGTGCTAAATTTGCTTAGGAAATTTTCTTGGAAGATAGCCGCTGATTGGTGTAATTTTATTAAATTACACGTATTCCAAATTAGATTGTTCTTATTAGTCCTAGTAAATTTGTTAAGAATAAATCTAGTGTTTTATTTTTCCTAGTTGCTTCTGTTCTAGTTTCGTGTTATTAATATCTTTGATACTTTGATTTCTATCAATTTACATTTTTCAACTAGAAATACTGTTTGAATCAACGCTGATTTATAATTCGTGAATAACGCGGATCTCCATTTTTTCTTTCTTGCCAGGACTTCTAGATTTAAAAAAAAAATTATAATATAAAAAACAGAAAAAAAAAACGAATACTCTCGGTTTTTAACGCTAATATGCTATGTGAAAGTAAGACAATACTTAAATTTTTGCAATTATTGACCGTATTTAATCCGATAATCTAAAAGTAAAAAAAAAATTTAAAGCCCTATGTTGCAACAGCCTTTATTGCCTCTCCCTAATGCTATATCAGAGATGGCTATTTCTTTCTTTTTTTTATTCGGCATCGTGCGCAAAATTCAACCATAACCCACTTATTTATAGCTAAGTGCCAACACTTTAATTAAACCTGAATAAGGTTTAGGCTTAGCTAAACAACGCACACTAGTTTTAAAGGAGTACAACAATTGCAAGAGAAGACATTTGAAAGATATGTTTTGAAAACACTTTTCAGTATATGAATTAGATTTGATTGGAATGTAAAACATCGCATGGTTTATTTTTTTTGCATTATATATTTAACAGACAAACATTGAAAGGGATTTAATTTTTTTTTAATTGAGCAGAACGCTTGGTAAAAATAGACTAAAAATAAGTTAATAATATTTCAGTTACTGTTTTAAATGATGCGTTTCTGACAGATTTAGCTCACAATATAAAACGAAAATTAACTATTAAAGCCGTACAGCTTTTTATGAAGATTACCTCATGATTAATGGGGGGATTTTAATTTATGTTTGCAGTAATGTAATAATTATCCTGAAGATTGTTGAATGGAAGTGCGTCCCACGTGACATTGTTTTTTACTTTTGTTAAAATGTAGAGAAATATAAAAAAAATTAAGAATTTTTTTTAAAATGAATATAACGTTTGCGCAGCATAGTTTCGTTTAAACGCTGATTATAACGAGAAAAATAATTTAATAAAGCTTTTTAGTTATTATTTCAACTAAAAACTAAGTGCCTGGAAAGCTGTAACACTTAAATGCTACAGAAATTCACTCATATACTTTTTGATTACACTGATTTAGTGGATAACTCAATTAAAAATTAATTGAGCGATTGATCATGCAGAGTTTTCGGGACACTTGTAGAACAAAATGGTCAATGTCATAATGTATTCTTTCGGAAAAACTATTAAAGTATTGCACTTATTCAACATTTCAAAACTCTGTCCCTACTAAAAAGTTAAAGCCTATTAAATATTTCACACTTGTACAAAGTTATTTCAGTTTAGCATTCAGCTATTACCATACTTTTGAAAACAAACTGTATTAAGGGTTGGGTTTTGTGTTAACTCAGGGGCTACTTTGTGATAGTGGATTTTAGTTTAAAATGATCTTACCTGGGAAATATTTTTGTGTCCTTTCTTCTTTAAACACACGGGTTAATTGACCAATTTTACGATTTCTCTGTGTGTTCAGGTGTGGGCATAATTGAGAATGAAACCACACAAAAAACTATATGGCGGGCCGCATATTGCCCACGTACATCAATTTTCACACCCCTGCACATTAAAAATAAATTTTTCTACTTACTGTAAAGATTACCGATAGGCTCCGTAGTTGGACTGCAATAAATATAATGCACCATGAGGCACAATTTTATGACTGAATTCGTAATATACGAATCCATCGTTAAATTGCACTTGACATGAATTTCTCGATCATCTCTAGATAGACATGCGCATGAATCCGTAGCAACGGAATTCACATTAGCACAAGTTGCATTCCTCACTGCTATATATGACTTTTCAAGCTTAAAAATTAGACAAAAAAATAATTTTTCTGAGCAGTTTATACTTATTGAAATCCGTTAATTTATATTCTAACAAATAAGACTTATTTGCCTATATATTTCCACAAAGAACCAGACGAATTTATAATTATTTACGAAAGATTTAATAAAGGTTAATGGGATGTTTCCTATTCAATTTTATCTGAGATGGCGTGTGCTGGTATTAAAGGTGATATGAAAAGTTTTTAATATATGTATACAAGATGAACCACGGCTTAGCATACGCGTCAGACTTGCTCATCATAGATAGAGCACAGAACGGGGAGAAGTAGAAGGAATGAGAGAACTAACACAAACAGCAGCACGAAGTAATGAAAAAAAGCGAGTAAACGTGGATAAATGTGCACAGCGGTGATTGTTACCTGCCCCCACCCTTTTCTACCATCCCTTGCCAACTATAAGCTGTGATTTTCCGACTCTAGGGCTAGACATGTTCGCAAAACGAGGGAAAGAACAGGCAGAAAAAAACTTTTGATTTTGTTTTAAAAAAACATTGTTACATCTGTGAATTGAACTCTAGTTTTTCTGTGAAGGAACAACGCAAGTGAACGCAAGAAGCATTGTTGCCACTCACCCCAATCATTTTTTCATTCAATCCCTCTCTGCTTGACCACTGTGATTTTCGACCCCAGCGGCGGTTATTTGTCGTGCTCATTTGCACCTGGTCGTTTACTGGATTTAGATATCAAAATATTTATCTAGACCATGATGGATATACTAAACATATAAACTTCACCATCTTTTCCTTTTTTCTTTCATGGTCCCACGGAAAAATTAAAGCAAAAAATTACAGACTTCCCGTGATAAAGTCTATGAACCGGAAGATGTTTGTTCTGGTCTAGGAAGTTTATCATAATGGTAGTGATTATCGCCTCGTCAGGACGACCCAATTTGCGGCTGCATACGCGCTCGTCCACTTCGGGTTATTGCTATTCTTGGTAACATTTTTTTATAAAGTTAAAAAATGCATTGGTGTTTGTGTTTGTGTGGTAGTATTGATAGTAAGATAGTACGCTACATCGCAGGTCCGGGGTTCGATTCCTTACTGATGCCTTTTTTTTAAAAAAACAATACTACATGAATTGATAATGAATAAGATTTTTTTTAATGGTTTGTTTTGATATTAGGTTTAGGGATAGACTTTAGAGTTACGTTAATTGATAGTTTTTAGGGTTTTGGGTTAGGTTTAGTGATAGATTTGAGAGATTGTTTGAATGCACATATAGAATCGGAGGTTCAATGAAAGTCGCAGTGAATACTTGTAACTCTTCAATTTTATAAACATCATTTTATAAACAATGTTACCAAGAATAGCAATAACCGGAAGTGGACGAGCGCGTATGCAGCCGCATATTGGGTCGTTGTTGAGTTCCTCCCCACCTCAATTTTAGAACCTCTGCATTTTTGAGAACCGTTGAGGGTAGGGGTAGGTCCATCGACGCAACAGGGACTCTGTCCTTGAGATGGACAAAGATCCATGATGGCCATGGAATATTCCATAGCATTAGTATAGGTTAGGACGTGGAGGTTGGCCGAACGTTCTCGAAGCCATGCATGTCAGCGCGTGATTAACAGTTGGTACACGCCACTGACCAATCAGATGAGAACGCTTCGGTAACCCACGCGAAAGTAGGGGCCTTTATAAACGGTAGACAAACTTTACACCAGCCTCTATCTCAGAAATTCGTAGTACACCAGGTCTGCGGTGTGACGAACGAATACGAGTTGAGCCTAGCTGAAGTCTGTTCAGGTTTGAGTTAACTAGACTTAGATAGTCAAATGTATTTGAATTTGTATAGGTAGTATAGGTATTTATTATATGTATGCTTTGGTATGTTATCTCTATCATTGGGTTAATGATTGATATTGTTGTTTCAGCTAGTTAGTGGAAGTTGAAGTTAGAGCTAGTTAGTGGAAGTTAAAGTAGTTAGAAGCTAGAAGTAGTTAGGAGTTAAGTACTAGTCAGTACTTGGAACTAGCAAGTTGGAGAGCCAGAGGAGTGGCGGAGGAACCATTGGGCTACCATCTCAGACAGGAGATCTGGAGCGAAGAAGGGGACAAGGTGGCCTTACCTTGAAACGAACGAACCCTTGCAGTCAGTGACCAGTGCGGAAGGGGCCGACTGCCAAGCTGACCACAGAACGGTGCTACGCCTGATTGGCCAGAACGGAGCATAGCAGTTCAACCAGTCTTTTGGCCACGCCCAGTCCATGAGGGACGTTGGGCATCGTAACGAACTATTTGTATAATTATTAGAGACATAGATATCGTATTTTATTATATGTTTATTAACTGAGGTTCCTTGTATATATGTATATATATAATGCATTAAATATTTTATCTCTATATCATTTACACATAGGCGTTAGTTTTAATTATTAATCATAAACTGTATGTCGTTATAGTTATATTATTAGTATAGAATAGTTAATTGAACCCTAGACATAATATTCAAGAGTGTGGACCCGCTCTATATGCAACAGTCGGGTCACAGTACTCAACAGTTGGGGGCTCTGCGTTTGTGCGAGCACACCCAATATTCAACAGTCGTCCTGACGAGGCGATATTCACTACCTATCATAATACTTACGTACATTTCCGGTCATTGTTTACATGTAGGGAACCGATAATATTCAACCCTGCTGGAAGCCCTACATCCGGCCCCAAAATATCCAACCGCTAATATGCGGGGGGGGGGGGAAGCCGAGGGAATGAACATTAGGAGTTCATTGCCAGATAGTAATAAGATAAAGACTCTTGAGTTGTTATATACTAAGATGGCGACTGAATTGCGAGGTCAGAAGAGTGCTCTCCCCCACAAACTGAGGGACGTGGGATCTTGCCCCCGTGGAAGTCAAAATAAAAATGTAGATGGATTGGTATAGGGTTCTTCATGTCTAAAATCTGAAAACGTCATAGCTCATTTCGAAACAATGTTTTGAGGCATAAATACAGTCAAATCACTATGTTCTAAAAATTGTTAGCTTAGTAAAATTACGAAATTATTTTTTATTTTGCAGGTCCAATTAGCTGTCTTAAATTAACGAAGAATTAAAAATTAGGTGATAAGATCAATCATTCTCAATATACCTACATTCACGTATTGATTCGTATCTTTAATATATTTTTTTTAAAATTTTGTCCTTAAAAAAATATAAATTAAGATATAATACTTCTATTAATAGACTTCCGCCATATTATGAACATCCCTTTTGCTGAAAATTCGTCTCTGACCTGGAGAGGACATGGCACCGCCTAGGTCTACCAAGCCCCGAGAAAGTTCTAATGGTAACATTAGAAGAAATACCAAGAGGTTAAGAGACTAATAAAAAATATATTTTCAAGAGATGGGCTTAATTCATTAATTTTCTCAGTAACTTGCGCCAACACTAGTTTTTATACCACTAATATAATAAAAACGGCATTTAGGGACCTATGGGCCATTTCACAGATGTCAATTTCAAAAACATGTTCAATTTAATTCAATTTCAACAGAGATATGTTCCGCAAGATCGCTAAAAAGTAAATGAGGAAAATATGCTTAACATATACGAAAAAAGAAAAAAAAGGAAATGATAAGTTCAGTGCCCAATAGCATTTTAATATCAAGTGTGTGCATACATTTTTGTTAAGATCCCTTCATATACACAGTATCTATCACATAAAATTATTTGCCTATACATGTAGCTCATATTAGCAAAAAATGTTTATTGTGGGCCCCAGGGCCCATTCAGTGCAAGGTGTAAAGTTGAAAACACCTTTTCATTTTTAATCTGCACAATATAGGATATATATGTCATTAATTGTCTAGATCATTAATAATCAAATAAGGAATACAAACTTAAAGGATTAAGAAAAAAAAGGCATTTTGTGCCCCCGGAAGCGAAGGAATGTGTATTAATAAGAGTTCAGTTCGCTATAGTATTTTAATATTGGATGTAAAATTTGTATATTCTTTCTTCGATTGAGATCCGTCAATTTATACAGTTGCTAACTCTTAGACTATTTTATAGCTCATTTAAGCAAAAATTGACCATATGGACACCCGGCGCCCCATAAATATAGAAAATAATGTTGCCAGTAGCCATATGTATATATATCTATACTAATAAAAGGGAAAGCCCTCACTGACTCACTCACTGATTCATCACTAATTCTCCAACTTCCCGTGTAGGTAGAAGCATGAAACTTTGGGAAGTTGTTGGGTACCCTGTCACTACGAAAATTGGCGAAAAAGAATTTTTTAAATCTCGCTCATGTGGGGCCGGGGGCCCAAAAACTTATTTTTCTACATCACTAATTCTCCAAGTTACCGTGTAGGTAGAAACATGAAACTATAGGATGTTGTTGGGTACCCAATAACAACAATATTTGTTGAAAACGAATTTTAAAAATCTCCCTCATGTGGGGCCGGGGGCCCCAAAAGTTTTTTTCTTATATGGTCCTTTAAAAATTGAAAGTCAGCAATTTTCCTATTTCCCGTGTAGCTAGAAGCATGAAACTTTGGGAAGTTATTGGGTACCCTCTAATTACAAAAATTGGCGAAAAAGAATTTTTTAAAATCTCGCTCATGTGGGGGCTCAAAAAAAATTTTTTGCATCACTATTTCTCCAAGTTATCGTTTAGGTAGAAATATGAAACTATAGGATGTTGTTGGGTACCCAATAACAACAAAATTTATTTAAAAAGAATTTTTAAAATCTCCCTCATGTGGGACCGGGGGCCCCAAAAGTTTTTTTCTTACATGGTCTAATTGAAAGTCGGCAATTTTCCTATTTTCCGTATAGGTAGAAGCATGACACTTTGGGAAGTTATTGGGTACCCTCTAATTACAAAAATTGACGAAAAAGATTTTTTAAAACCTCGCTCATGTGGGGCCGGGGGTCCAAAAACTGTTCTTAACTTCATCACTAATTCTTCAACTTCCCGTGTAGGTAGAAGCATGAAACTTTGGAAAGTTGTTGGATGTCCAAAAACAACTAAATTGGCGAATAAGATTTTTTAAAATCTAGCTGAAGTTGGGCTGAGGGCCCAAAAAGTGTTTTCATAATATGGGCTCTATAAAAATTGAAAATCACCAATTTTCCTATTTGCAATATGAGTAAAAATATGAAACTTTGGAAATGGTTTAAGTACACGCTCTCGGTGCAAATTGGCCAAAACAAATTTTAAAACTAACTCTCATGGGGGGCCGGGAGCCCAAATATATTTTCTCTTACATTAAAAACCGACTCATCACTAATTCTCCACTTTTCGGTGTAGTTAGGAGCATGGAATTTTGGGAAGTTGTTTGAAACCCTCTCACCACGAAAACTGGCGAAAAAGAATTTTTAAAATCTCGCTCATGTGGGGCCGGGGACCCAAAATATTTTGTTCCTAATATGGGCTTAATAAAAATGGAAAATCACCAATTTTCTTATTTCCCGTGTAGGTAGAAGCATGAAACCTTGGAAATTTTTTGAGTACATGTTTCCTACGATTATTTTGACAAAAAAAATTAAAATTTCCCACTCATGGGGGCCGGGGCCCCAAAAAACTTTTTTCCTAATATGAGCTATATAAAGATTAAAAATCACTAATTTTCCTTTTTCCTGTATAGGTAGATGATTGAAACTGTGGACAAAATTTTGAGTAGACGCTCCCAACGTAATTTTGCCAAAAATAATGTAAAACTCCCTCTCATGGGTGTTCGGGGGCCCAAATATAGTTTTTGTTATATTAAAAATCGACTCATCACTAATTGTCCAAATTTTCCGAGTAGGTTGGAGCATGAAACTTTGGAAAATTGCTATGTAACCTCTCACAACGAAAGTTGGTGTAAAAGATTTTTGAAATACACACTCATGAGGGATGGGGCCCAAAAAACGTTTTTTCTCTTATGTGAGCTATATAAAAATTGAAAATCAATAATTCTCTTACTTACTGAATAGGTAAAGGCGTGCAACGCTGGGGGGTAGTTAAATACACTTCCACGATGGTAGCAGGTGAAAACATATTTAAAATATCCCTTACTGGGGACCTGGGGCCCAAGTATAGTTTTTAATTCACTCACTCATCAATCATCACTAATTCTCTAACTTCCGGTGTAGGCAGGAGCATTAAAAAGACTTTTAATGAAGTTACACATCATGTTCCTACAGGACTATTATAACTGCCCAAATACTTACTATTGTTTTATATTTAAATAGATATTTATTAATGTGTTACTACAGAAAAAGATTCATGAATAAAAAAATTTTACATTTTCAAATCTTCACATCTATAGTCTTTTCAATGAAAAAGTTATTAAAACTGTTTAAATTCACCAACATTAAGAACAATTATTTTTTGTCGTATAAGACATTTGAAAATTGTATTATTTTAAAATCTCCAAGTAAACTCCTGTGATGTTAACAGGCTTAAATGCATTTAATTTATAAGTAACTGGGTACCGAGACCCAAATGTAGTTTATGTATTATATTATAACTGATCATCACTAATTCTGTAATTGTCAGTTAGTTAATTTTTTTTCACTGGACCACGAAAGACAGACAACAAACACGGAAAATTTAATATATTTAGAAAATCTATCATGATCTAGATTAAATATTAAACTCAATTTGTGAATTGGTATAACGCAGGTTTTCAACGCCAACTAAAAACCTAATTCACCGCAGCAAAGCGCGGGTAAATTGCTAGTANATCAAAATTAATATTTTTCAGCTCAGCTGGAATCTCTTTATTGTGTACAATTTTCATTACAAAAAACAAACAAACAAACAACATCAATACATATATAAAAATTAGTGTGTGTGTGTGTATATATATATATATATATTAGGTTTAGGTCTGGTAAGGCTTTTTTAAATTTAAACGTCTCTTTTTGAAAAATTAACCATTAAATTCATGAATTAATAGTTAATTTCGTTTAAAGCCAAACAACTCATGTAAAGTTGTTTTTTTTAAATACATGTAATTCACATTTATTATTGATTTATTTCCCCTGTCTCATAGACTTCAAAAATAATATTTTGAACTTTTTTATACTATAGTGGACTGTTGTACTAGGTTCGCCAGCGATACAGATCCCGCGATCTGGGCTATTATAATATATTTGTTTGTTAAATATTTTTAATGTTTAAAAAATATTACAAATATTTTTTTAAATTTGAATCAAATTATTAGCGATTAAAAATATTTCAATCGATAGTGTCCGCAGCGAAAATTAATTATTATGTTATCGATTAATCATTAAAAAATGTTATCGATGAAAAACTTATTAAATCGATTTAAATTGAAAGAAAATTTTAGAAAATGTTTGTAACTTTTTTTTCCAATTCAAAGATTGTTTTATATTTTGTTACTATAACACTTTTCCCTCCAGCAATATACATAATTTGCTATGTATGTCCCGTCCGTTTGTCACGTTCTTCTATCCCGTCTGTGACTATATGCTAGGTAACCCGTTTTTAAAATATTTTTTTAAATGTTGGTTTCGAGATGAACAGAGTGTTTTCTCGTCATAAAATATTGTTACGAGACGTCATTATTTGAGCTTTTTTTAATGTGTAAAAGGAACGAATAGAAAGAGCCATGTTTTATTCGATGTCATTAATATATTAATTTTTTTTGGTTTATTTATTTTTTTTTAAATTTATTTTTTATATTTTTTTCTGTATTAAATGCCCATTTCTATGCATGCGTGCATTTAAATATTATCTTACAATTATAAATTCACTTGAAATTGAACTAAAAAGCCATTATTTATTTCTGCAAATGAAATGTGTCACCTTAGTCTCCAGGTTAGCTTTAGTTTTTCTTTTATACCCTTCGAGATAACATATTTAAAAATCGAACCTTGTCCAAACAAAAGTTGTTTTTTTTTTAATAGTTATCTACATGATTCTTAGACTAATTTTGTATATTAAAAACGTTGCTTTTAATATATAACTGAAAGGGTTGTTACCTCACAATAATGAAAACATTTATTTGAATTCTTAAGACGTGTATTAAACCGTATATACGTTTAACCGTTGATGCTTTAATATTTTCTATGGTACACCTTACTTCAAAGGTTTCACGCAAAATAAATAGTTCTTTGCTATTCATATTTGTAATTAGTTCCTATTTTTTTGTTTAAATGATTTTGATAATGTGGAGGTAATAATGTATGGGCCAATTGGCACATAAACTGACACGTCATAATAGATCTTTAAAAGGTGCTGATTTGACAATAATAAAATCGTTTAAATGAATTACTAACTCATGTATATTAAATTGTAAATATGTTTAACTTTGCAAAATAAATAGTTCTTTGTTATTAACATGATTTTTAAACAATTACATTGCAGATTTACGTGTTTTGGTAATGCTGTGGTAATAATGTATGGACAATTTGGCGAATAACCCGAAAGATATAATTGGCTATGTCCTTTCGAAACGCTTGATTTTAGAAAACGCACAGCTGAAAAATAGCCTTGAAAAAAAATGTAAAAAAATATCTTCAAACGTCCGCATACAATTGTTTAATCTGGAAATGAGATTTAATTATTCTCTCTTTGTCTCTACATTTTTTTATTATTTTCTATGCGGTTTTCAGGCAAAGGGGAAAATTACAAAAATTGAAATATATCTATTTTGAAAACCTCGTTTGTTTCTGAACGGTAATACACTAGTTATTATTATTTGTTTAGACGTGCACTCGTAACCAAAAAGGTTTTTATTCCTAATTTCTAGCATAGCAGAAGGAATTTGCTATGTTATGTCACAAAATTAAGACTATTTCAGTAACTGGTATTTTATATGCAAGAAACTCCCATGATAGGATCGACATGGAAAATAGACTTATAAAAGATTTGGTACTTTGGCTCCATATAGAATTAACCAAATTTATAACTTTACCTAACTGCAGAATCTTTTCTCCCGAAATATTTTCTTTTGTTTTAGCTTTAGTTTAAAAATCAAGGTCAAATTTATGGTTTTTATTACACAATTAGTTTGTGTATTTTGCTGTTGTTTTTTCTTTCTTTTTTTTTTCTTTTTTGAGTCATGAAATTACCGCGACCGAACCAATTTACAAAAATAATGAATTTATACTTAATGGAATCTAAATATGCGTTATATAAAATATAATTAAACGAAAATTAATCAATTAATTTATTACATTTTTAAATATTAATTTTAAAAAATAGTCATTAACAGCCCTAAGAATAATAAAGTAATACATTCCTGTTAAATATCTGTAAAGTATCTATACATATAATTTTCCTCATGGTCAAACCATGCCGGACAACAAGTCGTCTAACCCTACCAACCAATCAACTGGCAAGAAAAGATAGTACAGAGGGTGGGGAGTCATAGAGACCAACAATGTTTTCAATTGACGTCAATTACTTTGTTTTATAAGAACAACAGAATAGCATGTATTTCGTAGTGTAGTGGTTATTATATTCGCCTACACGTGGAAGGTCGTAGGTTCAAGCCCCAGCTAAAACATTACTTTTTTAATTTTTAAAAATGTTTGCGTTTGTGCCCATTCATTTCCCACTTTCTTTTCGAATATGACTTCGCAACACGGCTGTAGGCTTTGTTTCTTGACAATTCCATAATAACTTCGTGCTCTCCGCTGTGCTCAGTGACAGAAAAGTAGTCACACACTCTCCTCAACAATTACTTTCATAAAATGAATTCTTTAGTCGCCCTCCCTCACTCTCCGGGCATGCGCAATTGTGTGTACCCGTCACTAAACCATTAGCGCGTATGCTACGGTTCGGGTCGGCTAGTATACTTAAATAAAGTAGCTGTTACTGGATGCTACCCGCTACGCAGGATACGCCGGCGACTTGCTCATAGATAGTACAAAAAACGGGGTAAGAGCGGACACTAACTACAGAACGAAGAAATCAGGTAAACATGAGTGAACGTTGGGGGTGGGACCGAAGATGCATTGCTAGACTGGAGACATGCGCACAAGGGTTAGCTACATGACACCTAGGCTGCACCACTCTGGCTTTCCAACCATAAACTGCTATTTGCAGACCCTAGTGAGGGTCAGCCATGTTTGCAGTAAGGTGGGGAAAGAACAGGCACAAGAATAAACGTTTCTAAACATTAAACAAGTTGCCCGTGGTGCTTGAACTCAGGACCTTCCACTTGTCAGGCAAATGCGACTACCACTACACTACAAAACACATGTTATTCTGAGAAGGAGCAGCACAGCACAAATGAACGCAAACGCATTGTCTTGAGACATGCCCCCACCACATCGCTTGCCAACCATAACCTGTTATTGGTCGACCCCATTCAATATCATTCGTCATGCTGATTAGCACTTAATGGTTTTGTTCTTGTGAATTATATGTATGAAGATATGGTTTGTTCCAAACAAAAGTTGTTCTGTTAACTTTTAAAAATAATTTTATCGATTGTAAGAGCTCGTGACTTTAAATTTTGTAATGGCGTCCAATGTTATTTTAAATAAATGTTCAGCTAAATAGAAACTAAATTTTAAAAATTAAAATAATCAGCAATTGAGTTACTGAGGGGCGCGGTGGTCTACGTTGTAGCGAGATGGACTAACGAACCGCAGCTAGAAACCGTGTCGCGGGTTCGAATCCGCGGATCTGGCAAGGCCCCAGGAGCATTGTGCTAACCACACAATCCCATGCTCGTTAGTGGTCAATGAAACTCGTGAACGCTACTTCACTTGCTTCCATGGACCTTCATGGTCTCTAAGGGATATTTATTTTTATTTTATTTAATTGAGTTACTAATTAGTAAAAAAAAAAAAAAAACTAGTTTCCATAACTGGATTAGTCAATAAATGTCTAGACAACTAAACTAGATTAGTAAATAATAGCAAGCATAGTCTAGTCGACTAAACTGGATGAGTTAGTAAATAGCAAAAAATGTATAGACAAATAAACGAGATGAGTCAATAAATAGCAACAAATGTCTAGACAACTTAACTGGATGCGTTAGTTAGTAGCAACACATGTCTAGACAACTAAACTGGATGAGTTAGTTAGTAGCAACACATGTCTAGCCGACCTAATGCAACGAGATTATAGACATCGATTTATCAGGTTCCACTTCATATGAAATTTTATTGCGATTATTCCCACCTCTTTATATATTCAAGAAGCCTACAGTGAGCCGAATTCCTTAATTTGTTTTTAAAATAATAAAATTGCAAACAGGACATTTTAAAAAAAATCAATCTTGGATGACGACTGGAAACGTAGAAGCCTTAACATAATTAATTATTTAAAAATAGAACTCACACAAAACCACTGTCGTTGTTTATTTTCCGTACAAACCATGACATAGGCATTACGGTGAAAGTAATCATCGGTCATGAAGTTGGTGATGTTGGCGAAGCCAGTCACGACGAAATAATCGACATTCTCGACGTAACCATCAGGACAACTTTGTTTCCCAAAAACGATTGATTGCATAGTCGTGATCTTAGTTGGGCTCTTTCCTTGAACCCCGGTATGTCCTATTTAAAAATTGCGTGAAATAGAAGCAAAAACAACAATATAGAAATGCTTATTATTTGTTATAGGGTTCAAGAACTGTTGAAAATTAAATATTAATTATAATTTAAACAGCTGTTAACGGTGGCAGGTAATAGTAACTTAGAAGTTTGGATTATAACGAAGCAAGTTAAAAGTTTAAAACTAGGTTTCCTAGTGTTTTCAAAGTGATTAAATGTTTTGGCATCTGTATGTTAATTTTTACCTTGGTTTCTTATGGTGAATATCATAATGATCCAAATGATCTTTTCAGTTATTTTCTGCATCATTGAGAGTAAATGTCTGTGCCACTAGCACGTAGCCTTTTTAAAGATACACAATCTGAAACAAAAGATTAGAGCCAATGGATAAAGGAATAAAGTAACTTGAAACGAAAACAATTAATACTAGAACAGATCTGCTGCTAGTCATACCAGCGTTTTGATATGAAAGGTCAAGAAGTCAATAAGTTGTTCTGCAGTGACCCAACAGCAAATTCAAGCTTGTGCAATTAAAGAACTAGATAGTGGATTTAGATAGGTTTGGCAATGACCAAAGAGGAATGGCGCATTTATCACAATCATGAATGTAGTTGAAAATGTTGACTGGCTATGCATGTATATACTTTTTTTCACATCATCGTAAATTAAACGTTACAAAAAACTATTTCAAACAGTATATATTTTAATGCATAATAATATTATGTTGAATTATTTTTATACCAAAAATTAATTTTAAAAAGAAGATTTTTAAAAAAATTCTACCGAGTGCATAACAAGGGGTCGAAACGTCCGGGTTCGAAACACCATGGGGTCGAAACGTCCTGTCGTCGAACTGTCCGGGTTCAAATCGTCCGGGGTCGGAATATACGTTATTCGCAGGAGAGTCATGAAAGTAGCCAACATTGGCATACAAAACTGGGGAAAACCTGGCTGAAGATAGGACTACGTTGTGAGCCAGAGTGAAAGAAGGACACTAAGAGCAGAGGAGCAAACTAGTGAAGACGCAGTTGAAAAAGGAGTGAGGAGAAAGTCCAGGCAACACTGCCCCACTGCATTAGTGTGTGTAACATGCAGAAGAGACTGCCTCTCAAGGATGGTCTCATCAGCCACACCAAGAGCTGCAAAAAATAAAGATAAATCTATCATCTTTCGTAGACGGACAGGTGCAATTCATAAAGAGAAGAACATTTTAAAATATAAAATTCGCCAATTTTGGAAACATATTATTTATAATATAAGTATTTTAACACCAGGCAGAGCCGCCGCTAGAAATTTAGGGGCCAATGAATAGTGGGAACGTGTGGGCCCCTTTGGTAAAAATCCCACAAAAACGCAGGCTGGCTTGATGTACATTGGGGCAAGATTGAACCTGTCACTGAAGCCAAAATAAAGCTCATACAAGGACAAGCCTACACCTGACAAGCTGCATGCCATAAAAGCAGCCAAGTCACATGTAAAAATAAACTTGCTCTTCCATATTCATTTTTCACTGCAATAATTCTATGCCTAACCATGATCCTGTTAGACTTTCGAATTCATATGGATTAGATTTAGTTTCAGGTCTGTTATAAAAAAATCATGACATTATTTTTTATATCGATCTTATTAAGCTCATTGTTTCGCTGGCAATCCTCGTCAAGCGGACATCGTCATAGAGATCATTTTCCACAGTTATTGTAATTTACCTATCATAATTCCCAAAAAGCGTGAGGGCTTTGATAAACACATACTTGTCCGTCTACTCGGAGTTGTCACATATTCTACTGTCATTATCTCTTCTCAAGTCTAACCTATGTTGGTAGCTTTCTGGGGGAGGGGGAAAGAACTATGTTCAGTCCTCATCTGGGTAATTAAAGTTTGGTTGCTACGCTTTAGTTTCCACCAGAGATCGTTGTTACTCTGAAGTTGCATAAACTGGTAAACTTTTCTGGTCGAGTCTCCAGAAACCAATCCCTAGAGCCACTTCTCTCGGAAGTGGTCCTGAAGTGGTACTTAGGCCACGATCTTATGCCGTAGCTGTGTCATCATGTGATCGTTTGGAGCAGAGCTGAACCGTTTCTTTCCAATAAATGGGGCCTGTCTTCACTGCGGCACGCCGGTGTTCCCAGTGATGAACTGTAGAATTACTTTGCCTCAACGTGCCAGGAGATCACCAACTGTTTCCAAAATGAAACTGAACTTCTTTGCCTACAGAGAGGATCGACCCACGACATCGAGTGAAAGACACAATTCAGTAAAGACAAATACGGCCGAAAGGACTTTCTCTCAGATAGGCTTCGGTGCTCCTCTTTTAGACCACTGTGAATTGAATTTAGTTCTGCATCGTGACTGGTAGATGCAAATACGCACCTTCTAGAATGCTTGATGTTGTCTGACCCAGGCTGGGGGGATAGAATAAACACATCGTTCAAACTTCTTTCATCCTTGAAACATAGTAAAAACTTTATCCGCGCAGCCGCCTCAAGCCCTACTTTTTCTTTACACGTTTGTCTAACTTTTTTCATCACTACAATCGCCAGTGACAGGCGTTGTTCAGGCCATTCAAAGCATTCATGTGGTCTTATTTCTGGGATTAGCCACATTCGTTCCCTATTCTCAAGTATGGGGACTGAGTCAATTCAGTTCGTGGACTTCATTCCTAAGGGTGGCCTCTTCAGTCTTTTTCTTTTTATTCATCGGTATTATAATTGGAAGCAGGGTTCGTCATGATCAAACTTACGGTATCGTACCACTATGGTCATCTTATCTGTTACAGACTCTCCATCTATACAGAAGATTATTGCATCCGACGTTTATCTATGGTTTGTGTTTAGTCCTGCATTCTTGTTAGAGTTTTAAATAATGATAAAGTTTTGGCTTTCCTGTTTTCTTCAGACAACCCATCCCATGCCCGAATTCCGTACAGGTAGAAACAAAATGTGTATGTGTTTGTTCTTGCAAACGGAATAAGAAAGGTGTTTTTATTCTTATGTCTATTTGAGGATTGTATTAAGTTTTTTGTTTTTTTTTAAATTAGTATTATGCTTAATGTATAATTGCTAATTTAATCTTGGTTCTTCTATATCCTCTAGTGTTTCAGGCTTTGGTGATTTAAATAGTGGTGTAACACTAATCAGTTTTGATTATTCTTTAGTAATAAATCTGGCAGCTCTTTTTGAATTTGTTCTAGTTTATCAATGTTTTCTTTGGTCTCAAACAGAAAATGCATTTTCTAGCATAGGTCTCACCAGGATTATGTAGCATTATATTTTTATATCTTTATTACAGGGTCATGATGGCATTGTCTCGCCTAATTGCCATAGGTTCTACTTTTGACCTAGTTTCGACGATGACTGTGAGTGTGCTCAGTAATCTTTCTTATACACTTTGATTTCTCACGAAAAATTCCTGAAACTCTATTGCTAAATTTCTGTCTAAATAGACAAAAATGATCAAATTTCCTAAATATTTGCTAAACTGAATCTATGTTACATTAGTCATATTCTTCTCCTGCCCACTGGAATGTATTGAAAACTTCTACCGTGTAATAGCCTATACCATAAAGTGTAGTAATTTATAGTGTAATGCTGCGCACTTCTTTTCTTTTCTTTTTTTTTTCTAGAGTTACTATCTTGTATATCGTGTGTATAAGTTATTGCGATTCAAGAAACAAGACATAAACTCTTTGTGGTCTGGGTAAAAATTGTCTTTATTCAATCCCTGAATCAACTCTTGTTTCACCATGAACCTTACATGTATAGCCAGCCATCCACTCAGTTCACGCCACACACTATTACAGTTCACAGCTAAAATCACGTATTCAACAGTCGTTCAAGTCCTCGCACGCTCATACAATGTAAACACAACAACACGTCTCTCACATCTCCCTTCTAACAAAAGCAAATGACCCAGATGATCAATAAGAGAATAATAAAGATGTTCATAATATGGCGGAAATCTATTTATAGAAATATTATATCTAAATTTATCTTTTGTAAGGACAAATTCATAAAAAAATAAAAACAGATACGAGTCAATACGTGTATGTAGGTATATTGAGAATGATTGATCTTATCACCTAATTTTTAATTCTTCGTTAATTTAAGACAGCTTATTGGGCTTGCAAAATAAAATAATTTCGTTATTTTACAAAGCTAACAATTTTGAGAACATAGTGATTTGACTGTATTTATGCCTCAAAACTTTGTTCCGCTAAAATGTAATCTAAAAAAAGAACATTACGAAATGACCCATGACGTTTTCCGGTTTTAGAAATGAAGAACCCTATACAATTAAAGCTTCGGAACAATTCAGTACATGAATTGTAACAATGAATCTTCAAATGTCTCTTCAAAGAAATGCACACCTTTATGTATCTTTATATTGGAATCACGATCGTTGCTTCACCTGTCTTCCGTATCTTGTTGTTGTTGTGGCTTTTGACTTCGGTTGATGTAACTTCAGTATGGTGTTTTGGTCGTTTACAAACAGTGATGTTGCCTAGGGACGCCTGATAAGTTTTTTAATGTATTCTCCAATTCTTTTATCTGGATTTTTGTTACATCTCTGTTATCAACGGTGACTGAAGTTTTATGACCTGTTGCTTGCAGGATGGACATAACGTCCTGGAGGACACCCTTATGCTATTTGCATTATAAGGAACGCATTCCTAGCTTGTATATTAGTTCTTACATGTGTTTTCCTAATACAAGGTCTCTGTTGGTCTGATTTGGGTGCGTCCAACTCAAAAATAACTGGACCACCTGGCGTAGTTGCTGCTGACACGACTTGTGACTGCCACGAGCCACAAAGTTTTTTCAGAATCAGTGCGTTGCTTACACGCTTAGAGTGTGTTGGTGCGTTGATTCTCTCCGACTCGTTGTAATACTTCTTCTGTTTTGGACCGCTGATACTTGTTGGACAGTACACCAACAAGTTTCATAAGACTCATTTTTGACAAGCTTGGAATTCAATGATAGGCTTTGAGCGTGACTTCACTATTTGAAATTCCAGTGTCTCTGTCTGATCCTTTATAGAGCATTTGATCCTTTGCATACAACAGGCCATGTTTCACCGCTATATGTGATACGCCTAGCTGTTGATTTCTGAATGTTTCACATTATAAGTTGATAAAACAATCAGTATGGCAGAATGTTCACTTGCGTGCCTGTGTCCAGCGTGAACTCTATTTGTCTCTGCTCAAGCGTGACCACTGCTTTTCATTCCTCACTCGTTCCGTGTGGCGTGGAACACTCCCTAAGCAGAATGTTTTTTGACGTTAGTTAAGGTTATCTTTTAGTTGATGGTTCCCAACTTTCAATGACATTGATTTGTATACTGTAGAAAAATTATTCAATTTTCCTCAGTTGTGGCAGAATTTTCCATAAGCAGGACATATTTTTGTTTCATGTTTTTTGCCACGATACTTACATTAGCCTGGGACGTGGTGGTCGAGAGGTAGCGCTCTCGACTGTCATACCGATGGTCACGAGTTCGAATCCACACGAAGGTGTGTATTTGTTCTCGGGGCCTGAGGAGTCCCCGAGTCACCCAGCTCCGAATGGGTACCTAACTAGACAATAGTTAGGCGGCTGGGGTAATGCGTGGAACCCCTATAGTCATGGCCTGTGACCGCTACATCACTTACCAACAGATCATCTGTCATGGTCTGTGGACGCAATTATCTTCTGCATAGAAGGAGCGTCTGTATGTCTAAGATAAGAATTCACGTGTGTACTTGACCTCACATCTTACCTGACATGTTGACTTGTGGACAGGTGTGAACTTGATTTCTCGCATTTTTTTGTATTAACCGTTTGCACATTTTTTTCTTCATTCAAAGCTTTGAGTTGCCATTCCGATGTCTCAGCCACTCTAAATATAATTTAGATCTTGTTTAAATTCAGGTCTAATGCTTTCAGTCATCTAGCTCTAAAGTATTCACTTTTCATGCCAGCCACAATTCAATCTTTTATCAGCGACTCTGTCAAACTTTCAAACTCACAAGACTAAGTTTTTAGTTTCAGGTGTGTAATGAAACGATCAAATTTTTCCACATTGATTTCTGGAGAAGTCAAGAAACAAGACATAAACTTTGTGGTCTTTGTAAAAATTGCCTTTATTCCATCGTTGAATCAACTCTTGTTACACCATGAACCTTATATGTATAGCCAGCGATCCTCTCAGTTCACGAACACACACTCAGTCAAGTCCTCACATGTTTATATAATGTTTTTGTTAACACAACAACGCGTCTCTCACTGGTCTGCCAGGTAGTCAGAAACTGAACATTATTGAACTAATACATGTTATTGAAGATGAGACATTGTCTTCTAATGGTCTTGGTTAATATATATGTATATATGGAATGCAAGAACCTTACATGTGACAGGGAAAGCGAAAGAATTGGCCCACGAAATGGAACGATACCAATGGAATGTCATCGGACTGTGTGAGAGATGATGGAAAAGCTTTGGTGAACTCTCAACAGAAGAGGGACACAAAATCTACTTCAGCGGCTGGGAGGACATACATGTACATGGAGTTGGATTCCTCGTCCATAAAAATGTAACAAACTCAGTCTTAGGTTGTCGTCTTGTCTCCAGCCGCATCATCACCGTTCGCCTGAAAGCGACACTTTTCAAAATCACAATTAGACAAATATATGCTCCTACATCCAGCCATAATGATAGAGAAATAGAGGCTTTCTATGACCAAATACATGACATCGTGGATCAAACACCAAAGAAAGACATTATCGTCGTCGAGGGTGACTGGAGCGCGAAGATTGGAGGAGATGTATGTACTAACAGGGCAGATACTTGCAAACGCTCTTGCAAAGACCTGACCAACGATAGAGGGCTTCGACTTCTCGAATTTGCAAGATATAACAACCTCCTTCTAGCTAACACAATTGGTCACCATAAAAAATCCTGAATGTTGACTTGGCACAGCCCAGACAAGGAATGTTGTAACCAGATAGATTATATACTGGTCAAAAACGATTCAATTCATGCATTAAAGCAGCTAATTCTAGTAGTTTCCCTGGAGCAGACAGCAGCAGCGACCATAATCTGGTGCTGATGACTTTCCATCTCCACCTGAAAAAGAAAGCAAAACAAAGCAATTCACCATTACGCTTTGACCTTGAAAAACTAAAAGATCCAGAAATCACAGAGGTGTTCAGGGCAAAAATTGGATGGTAATTTGCTCCACTGACCGCACTTATGTGAGTCAGAAATGGATATGGACATAGATCTAATCACTGATACCTTCAATACCACAATAATTGAGACAGCAAAAGATATACTTGGCAAGAAACATGCAATAAAAAAACCATGGGTCTCCACGTATATTCTAGAATTGTGCGATGACAGAAGAAAACTTAAGAACGTAAAAATACTGCAAAAGGAGCACCCAAATACAGAGCAATCAATAAAAAGATCAGGAAAGAAATGAAGAAAAGCAAAAACAGACTGGATAGAACAAAAATGCTCAGACATCGATGAAAATCTACTAAGGGACAACTCAAAAAAGGCTTACAGGATTTTCATAGATCTGACATTCACCAAACAAGGTCGCATCTCAACAATACAAGATAAATCTGCAAAATATATTACAGAAGAAAAACAAATTATCAAAAGATGAGGCGAATACTGTTCTGAGCTGTACAATGAAGACCCCAAAGGCGATGCATCAGTGCTCAATTGCCCAACGTCAACTATCATAGACATGCATTCTATTCTCCGTGATGAGGGGGAGCTGGCTGTGCGAAAACTGAAAAGGGGGAAATCTGCTGAAGCAGACAACATCCCAGGTGAACTGATTCAGACAGGAGGTGACTCAGTAATAAACATTCTAACCAACATGTGCAACAAGATCTGGCAGACAGGAGAATTGCCAACGCCCTAGACACAATCGTTGGTTATAACGCTCCCAAAGAAGGGTAATCTACAGATGTGTCAGAAATACCGTACAATCAGCCTGATTATTCACCCCAGCAAAATCATGCTTATAATAATATTAAACAGACTGAAACCACAAGCAGAGCAAATCATTGCAGAAGAACAGGCAGGCTACAGAGCAGGAGAACAACGGAGAAGATCTTCAACCTGCAAGTGCTCTGTGAAAAACATCTGAAACACCAGAGCGACCTCTTTAATTTCTCAATAGACTTTAAAAATGCATTCTACAGAGTTTAGCATGTGGCACTGTGGGCAACTATGTACAAATTCAACATTAATGCTAACCTCATTGCAGTGATTAAGAACCTGGGCAACAAAGCAACCAGCGAAGTACTCTACAATAGCAAGCTGAGAGATTGATTCAAGACCACTGTTGGTGTTAGACAAGGGTTTTACTCTCCCCCATCCTCTTCCTTGAAAGAATTATGACAGATGTGCTCGAAAACCATGTCGGAACGGTCAGTATCGGAGGTAGAACTATAACTAACCTACACTTCACCGATGACATAGACGGCCTAGCTGGCAGCGAGGACAAACTAAAAGAATTCCTTGCAAAGCTAGAGAAGACAACAAAGGCCTATGGCATGGAAATCAATGCAGAATAGATCAAGGTCAAGGCAAACAGTAAATTTACAAGTGAAATTCGTATAAACGAGTAAAAACTCGAGGAGGCCCCTACCTTTAAATATCTAGGGGCTATAATATCGATGAAGGCTCAAAGCCAGAAATTCTTGCCAGTATGGCCCAAACAACTCCATCATTAAGCTAACTTAAACACATCTGGCAAAGCAAGAAGCTCTCCCTGAGATCATAATTCGACTAATGCGCTCTTTGGCGATGTCAGTCTTCCTGTATGGTTGTGAGGCTTGGACGCTCACCGCAGACTTCCAAAGAAGAATTAATGCGCTAGAGATGAGATGTTTTTGAACGGTACTAAACATCTCCTACACGGCGCACATCACGAACGACGCGGTCCGCGATAAAATAAGTGCTGTCATTGACCCTTACGAGGACCTTCTCACCTAAATTAGAAAGAGGAAACTACGATGGCACGGACACGAGACAAGATCTGGAGATCTCTCAAAGACGATATTGCAAGGCACAGTCCAGGGAAGAAGAAAAAGAGGCAGAACAAGGAAGATATAGAAGGACAATACCTGTCATTTAGCGACTCCCAGAAGGCAGCTCAGAACCGTGACACATGGCATGAGATAGTGTGCAGCTCAGCGTGGGGTTAAGGGACAGCTCAGTTCAGTGTGTGTGTGTGTGTGTGTGTGTGTGTGTGCGTGCGTGCGCGTGCGCGCGTGTGTATGTTTTTTTTTGTTTGTTTGTTTTTTTACTGCCAGTGCCCGAAGTAGTGGAAAACTTCCCAGTTAGCGGAATATCTGTCGCTTCTGATTTGTTTGCGTGTACTTGGTAGGGAAAAGGATGGCACGTTGTGGCAATACTTTTGTGTTTGTCCATTTCGGAGACAGTCCAGATACTACTAGCCTATAAATAATTGTTAGCTACGGAATGTTGTCCTGTAGATCTACTGTGAAATTCGAAATTAGGAGATGAACGAATCCATGTTGATTCTACCATAGGACGTTTCGGCTATTTTATTTCTACACCGTAAAATTGTTTTATTTATTTTTATTTGTATTAATTTTTAATTATAAAAGATAAAGTAATGTAATATAGATATATTCTCTATTAAAAATTAAAAGCAGAAAACTATTTTTAACGTTAAATTTATCCTAGAGCGATTAAAAAAGTGTACGTACTGACAACCTGTTAATATTGTGCCAGTAACAGGAGACAATAGCGTAATTTTGTAATATATGCATTCAGAAGAACTGTTCGACACACTGCTCAATACTCACTTGAATTTTGAACCTGGGGGTCGCACACGGATGGAAAAGGAGCTACAAACTAAATTTTAAAAATACCACCAAATAAGTCATTACATTCTATCGTCGCTTATACAAGCCATGCCAAATTAAATTATCTAATCCTTAGACAGATCTAGCTTCTAAAACTTTTTTATGTAAAGAATTAAACTCAAGAAGCCAGGTGGATTTGACAGACATGCAAAGTAGTTCTGACTTCGAGTAAAATTTTATACACAATTATCAGGATCATTTCACCAAGTTTTTATTGTTGTGACCTCTTAAAAGCAAAACTGCAGAAGAAGTTGCTTACCAGCTAATTAATGTTTTCTCGCAGATAATGAGAAGGAATTTGCCAACCAAGTTGTCAATGAACTTAAGAACATGTGGCCTGAACTGAAACTGGTACAAGGAAAACCAAGTCATAACCAAAGCCAAGTTTCCGTCGAGAGGGAACAAAAATTAGCATATCATCTCGTAGAAATTTTACGTTGCTTGCTGCTCAAATGATTCTACACTCCAATAACGGCCGGGAGTTTGCAAAGAATGTCGTAAGCAGCATAAAGGAGTACTGGCCCACCTTGAAAATCATTCGTGGTAAGCCGTGTCACATTCAAAGCCAGGGAAAATTCGAAAGAGCTAACCATGACATCGAAAATATGCTGTGTGACATATGTGACATCTTGAATGCAAGATAAAATAACAGGCCACTGGTTCGTCCAACTCAAGAGGAAGAGAGCTTTTCATTCTGGGATGAAAAATATCACCATACGAAGCTCCTTTTGGCTACAGATCTAAAGTAGGCTTCACAATGTCATCCCTAACTGACGATGATTTACAAGATGTGGAAACAGAGGAAGACCTTGAAAAAATAATACAGAGCGTACATCATGTGATTTATTTTATTACTTCCCCTTTAAAATACGTAGTTGTCAATAAAGTCTTTTGTTTAAATTTGCGCTTTTTACACATTGCGTAAAAGAAAACCAACATTCTATAGAATTTCTAGGCAAAGTATGTAAAAGTTATGTAAAAGTTATGTAAAAGTTATGTAAAAGTTATGTAAAAGTTATGTAAAAGTTATGTAAAAGTTATGTAAAATTTATGTAAAAGTTATGCAAAAGTTATGTAAAAGTTATGTAAAAGTTATATAAAAGTTATGTAAAAGTTATGTAAAAGTTATGTAAAAGTATGTAAAAGTTATGTAAAAGTATGTAAAAGTTATGTAAAAGTTATGTAAAAGTTATGTAAAATTTATGTAAAAGTTATGCAAAAGTTATGTAAAAGTTATGTAAAAGTATGTAAAAGTTACGTAAAAGTTATGTAAAAGTTATGTAAAAGTATGTAAAAGTTATGTAAAAGTTATGTAAAAGTATGTAAAAGTATGTAAAAGTTATGTAAAAGTTTTACAAATTTCATACTTTGCCTGAACCCATCAGGCATTCTATACATTGCCTGATTTCACACATTGTAATTCTTTTTCTATAAAACCCAAATTATTTAAAAATGTCCTTTCGTGGCATTAGTAGTAGCATTTTCTGTGCATTTGACTTAGCTGTTAAAGCATGATATGATGAATTTACAAATAATGTGTACTTTCTTATATCTAACCAATTTTTATCTGAACTGATAAGGGTTAGCAAATAATTGAGCTTATTTCAATTTATACTTCTTGCTAGGTGTTATCATTCAAATTTAAAATTAGACTATTTGTTTCATAAATATCTAGTGGCATTTTTAAAATTGAATTTATAAATAATCATAAAAACCACACACATAAGCAAACATTAACAACTGCATGAATATGTTATTATTTTGTTTAACAGATGAATTACACGCTTATCAAAATTGCTAAAATACGGCTGATATCATTGAGTATAATTCTTAACGAAGAATGAGTTTCAGCATTTCGTTTCTTTATTAGTTATTTATTTATTTAAAGAAGGTTTTTATCGTTATTGTTTGTAAGGATCTTTTAAAAATACACATTATTTGTGATGTTACATGTGTAGTTTTAATTTCTCTTTAAATTTAGAAATTTTATAAATGTAATATTTTAAATGTTTCTGGTACAATTTTGACAGTATATTATAGGAACACGTTATTTTCAATATTGTTAATATACTGCAGCATTAGCTTTTGAGCATAAGATATTTAAACTTTTCACACTTAGCAAAGCTCAATTTTTGTCTGCTGATGTTTTCTGCATTGTTTTCTTTAATGCTTGAACTAATGATGTTCGATCTTTAATCAGGGGATCAGAGAGATGACATCATGAAGGCCATAAAGATGGAAGTCGTGAAGACGAAAATGACACCTAAAGAATAAAGAAATGTTACACACTTAACGAATTATAAACAATGCAATTGCATAAGAAAGGTTTTTGTTGTTTTTTTTCAATCAAACACACAAAGCGGTAAACACATTTTAGTATATAGAATATAATTGCTGAATATGTGTATTGTTTGTTAAGTTGTTACATTACTTTTTGAACTGTTACTTAATCCAACTATATACAATGGCTAAATTCATTTACTTATGGAAAAGTTTCTGAACTGACTGTATGTGTTGGAAATAGATATTCTAAACCGATGCTTCTCAAAGTGAGAAGGTCGTGGTTAATACAATCGAACAGTGTCTAAGGAACATGAGAGAGAAGGTCAGTGGTTAATACAATTTAACAGTGTCTTAGGAACATGAGAGAGAAGGTCAGTGGTTAATACAATTGAACAGTGTCTTAGGAACATGAGAGAGCAGGTCAGTGGTTAATACAATTAGTCAGTCACTTAGTAGCATGAGAGAGAAGGTCAGTGGTTAATACAATTGAACAGTGTCTTAGGAACATGAGAGAGAAGGTCAGTGGTTAATACAATTGAACAGTGTCTTAGGAACATGAGAGAGAAGGTCAGTGGTTAATACAATTAGTCAGTCACTTAGTAGCATGAGAGAGAAGGTCAGTGGTTAATACAATTAGTCAGTCACTTAGTAGCATGAGAGAGAAGGTCAGTGGTTAATACAATCAGACAGTCAACATGATCAATACTACAATTAAACGACCTCTGTAGACTAACACTTTAAATAATCGATGCTGAAAGTGAATTGAAAACCTAAGTTACCAACAAGGAGTAGACACATTTTTTTATCTTTATGTAATAAGAAAAGCATTAGAGATGGCTCATGTTAACTAAGTGACTATAACGTAGTCAACAGTATTGACTTTCCTTTCATAAATTTGAGGACATTATTCAATATGAATTTAAAACATTGGACTGGTTCAATTTATGGTGGCTTGAATATTCCACACCTGACGTTTCGATCCCCACTTTTTGACGCTGTCGATTCGACCATAAGACGTTAATTAGACTCTGGACCGATCGATCCATTTATAACTCGACCACTGACGAAAAAAAATGGACAATAAATAATCCGAACTTTAAAAAACAATAAAACATGACATTTAAGTCATTGTGTAATGTACACCTAGTAAGCTAGAGATAGAATATTATTAGCGTGTACGACTATGGAATACTTGGAAGGAGTGGAAAGATCACAAAAGTCTAGCGAGCAACGGGACTAGACAATGGCCGGCAAATGTTACACTATGACTTATTAGGAATGGTTTGACTAGGTGACCACCATAGGACACCATGTGTTGGGGAGTTTTGGGAAAGATAAATAAAAGGTAGTGGTGAGGTTTGTCCCAATCTTGAATAGCATTGAATGTTGACAAGTTGTTGGAATTTTACTGGTTTTTTTTCAAACGTCATGTCATGTGTTAAACGTTAAAAATAACTCTATCAGGCTTTTTAAAATTTTAAATATTTAATAATGTTAATTTAAATTATTTTAGTAACAAAAACATATTTTAATAATCAAATAATTAAAAATCTTAAAAACCAAGTATTTGACTGTAAATCCTTAACATTAAATACGAGAGATAACTAAAAGAATATTCATTTCAATACGCATCGCACGACAAGCGATATTATACAAATTTTTAGTTCTGTTTCGAATATATAGATCTAAAGGATTTATAGGTTTTTTTTAAACATCTTCAGTCGGCCTACCAAATTTCAGCTCGATTTGATCACGAGAAAAGGGTTATAAAAACATGTTAACCATAGTGTGCATCGCGAGACAGAATAGAAATTAATAGCATTTACATTTACAGATCGGGAATATATTGAAATTTTGATCGCTTATTTTTATTATCGCTACGAGTCTGCCTGACAAATTTCAGCTCACTATCATTTGAGGAAGGGGGGTAAAATCGATCAAATAATTTTTCAGCATTCAGGGCATTAATCAAACAGACACCACGTGATAAAGTAACGGATTTAAAGAATTAAACTTCAAATAATGTTACGATGTCAAAAGAATATTTGTCGAAAAACCTGAATTTGAAACGTCAGGGAACTAACTTTATTACTAGTGACATAAGTAGCAATAGGTAACAGAGAAGGTTGTAGGTGGTATAGAATAGGTAATAGAGAAGGTTGTAGGTGGTATAGAATAGGTAACAGAGAAGGTTGTAGGTGGTATAGAATAGGTAACAGAGAACGTTGTAGGTGCTATAGAAGAGGTAACAGAGAAAGTTGTAGGTGGTATAGAATAGATAACAGAGAAGGTTGTAGGAGGTATATAATAGATAACATAGATGGTTGTATGAGGTATAGAATAGGTAAAAGAAAGGTTGTAGGTGGTATAGAATAGATAACAGAGAAGGTTGTAGGAGGTATATAATAGATAACAGAGATGGTTGTAGGAGGTATAGAATAGGTAGCAGAGAATGTTGTAAGGGGGTATAGAATAGCTAACAGAACGGTTAGTGAATGCAAGGCTCAACTAGTTCCAGATAAGACCAAAAGCACTCCAGAGACTCAGGGTGGCTTCCGAAAGGGACATCAACCGATGGACTACGCTCTTAGGCTAATTCGGAAAATTACGAATGAACTCCAGTTGAGGAATCACACATATTTTGTATTTTTGATTTGAAGCAGGCACACGACAACGTCAGTGGCGGATTTAGCTTTGTCTGCGTGGGGGGGGGCAGGAGAATTTTAGGGGGCACCGCAAAATTTTACTAATATCAGAGCATTGAGTATATACTAGGGCTGTTAACAATTAATTTAAATTTAATTGTTAACTTTTGAAAAATTAACGATTAATTAATCGTTAATTTCGATTAAAGCCAAACATTTTAATTTATGATGTCATAAGTGACACTCATTTCACGTTCTTGTTGAAAATCTAAACTAAATAACACTGGCATGTCTCCTTTATATATCTACTTTTCACCAACTAAGCAAAAAGACAAGTGTGTTGACATTAATTGGTTCAAGTGATGAGCGGATCTAATTGTCAATATAACCAGCCGAGCTGAATAATCATTCACATGGAACTGAGAAAACTTAAACTGGTATGCTCAAAGCGGTCTTGGCAAGGAATGACCTTATCGGATATCGGTGTTCATTAATTTTCCACCATTGTACAGGATTAATTGATTCAAGAACTTCCATCTCCATTTTGTAACGCAGCAATTCATCAGAATAGCTGTCGTCATTTCTGTTTCAGAGTCAAACTCCATTACTGCCATTACCAAAATTATCGTGTATCTTCAGGAAATTATTTATCAGCTGCATTTTTTAAAAAAAAATTTACTTTTTGACTTCAAATTATTTTTAAGTGATGGTTAAAAATAATTTAATCCTTAAAATTTTAAAGGATTAGTCGAGAAATTAATCGTTAATATCCGCAGCCGTTTTCAATACTAATTATTAGCCTACTAATTTAGTAAAATTTCCAAATTAACAAACAAGTAAAACAGAAGAAACAATATAAGCAGATATATTTTCATAATAGTAACGTATATTTATTGCAGTAGTGTATTTACTGATCTAAGAAAGGAAATTAGTTTATGCGAATTTATATAGAGCCATGAGCCACATTTAAATTCCTTTCTACGTGGAGCGAAACGATTTATCGTTGATTCAAAGTCAACGTTCTCACCTAGATCACGTTCATTTGAAATTAATGCCAATCCAGACAGACGTTCGTTTGTCATTGTTGAGTGCAAATAATTTTTGATGATTTTCAATCATTGATAACAGGAATATTCAAGTAAATGTTTATAGAATATTGACAAACAAGAGAGACCTAATGCCATTTATTTTTCAATCAAGAATGGTAGAAACTCTTTAAGTTGTAGCTCACAAGATAGTGGTGGACATTGTGATGCATGCAATTTGTTAAAGGGATAATATTCAAGAATGCTTCTTCTAGGTTAATGTGTTTGTAAATTTTGCATAAACTTCGAAGAGGATCTGTATTTTCCTCCAACATTTGTGATGGATCAATACAATAGAAATAAATAGCTGTGCCCCTAAAGTCGTTTAATCGATCATCTATTTATTTTAGTAGTGTATCCAAGATAGTGAAGTACGTTTCAGATTTAAAACTGTTAGTTGGATCATTAGCCCTTTTATCTCTACAAAGTTCGCCTGCCATATTTTTATTTTCTGCAATTCGCGTTTCTTTAAATTTTGTTTTTAACATCTAGTTTGGAACATTTTTCGTTAATAGATGATTGGACATCTACTTTCAGAATTTTAAAAAACTTGATCGCTTCTCATTTCAACAAACTTAGTTCTTCCAACATCGATCAATCTTTTTGTAATTGCAATGTCAATACTCTTGAGCTGCAAGTGGTTTGATAACATGAAAATATCCAAAGAATATCCAAAGAATAAACTGTTATTAAAGCAGATAGTCCCATGGCTTCTGCTCTGACACTTCCTTTATGGTATGTCGAAGGCCTTGAAATTATATCTTCTAGAGTGGCTAGAATAGCAGAGAATGATCCAATAACTGCATCAACTGCATGCTTACGGCCTACGGCTTGCCCATCTTGTATCAAAAAGTCATTTCAGAGTATCTACTGTTGATTCATATTGAGATTTTCGATTTTTTAAATGAGTATGTAGACGTTGTAAACTAGACGTAAAGAATACCTTTCAGCAGTGCCAAAAACAACTGAATACATCATTGTTTACAGACATTGCTTCGATAGTGACCAAATTCAAAACATGAGTACAACAATGAACATAGATGGCATTGTTTGAAGGTTTGAAGGCCACTCTTAGTTCAAGACATCACAGATGAGCCAACATATGCCTTTCCTCCTCAGATTGTGATATCAATGTCTCGCTTTTGTAATATGTAGTTCCACAACATGTCCTGATTTTGAAACGGAACGTAAAATGACATCTTATCAATTTCAAATATATCAATGGGCCGTCTAATCGATAATTACAGAAAATACATGTTCATTATCAATTACTGCCCATAATTCAGATGCAAATGATTGAATTAAATCAATCTGCACATCATGATTTAAATAAATTTCATTTTTCTTTTAAACTCTAGATGACTGTCCAAGGTGGAATCATAGTTGGCTAATAAACTTGTGATTTAACAAATATTTCAAGTATTTCTACAACTAACATCACTAAAGTCTAAAGCAAGAATTTTCTCTGTGTACTCTAAATAGCAAACCTTGTTTTGCTAAAAATCAAGAAAAACGTCACGTTTATCATTTTTTTCAATGTTTCTCTATTCTTTTCCACTTAGCGACGCTCCTGACTGATCAAGCCAGATATTACAGTTTTGAAATACGATATTTAGCAAGCCAATATTGTCGTATTGCAGTTAAGTGTTGATTAAATTGTTCGTGTTTAGCATTTTTTTTTCTCTGGTTACACCTTTTTAGTGTTCATGAGGGCGTCTCAGGGGGGCGCCATTTTAGACCCAACTGGAGCCCGGGGGGGGCGACCCGCCCCCCCCTGCCCTATAGCTAAATCCGCCACTGGACAAGGTGTGGCGTGGAGGGCTAATATATAAGCTACAGCAGTTGGGGGTCACTGCTAACATAGAAAGTTGGATAAAATCGTTCTTACGGACCGAACAATTAAAACTCCAGTGGGAGAAGCTCTATCCAGTGATGCCCACCTGGAGGATGGGCTCCCTGAGGGTCCGCCCTCAGTTGTACATTGTTCCTAGCCTACGTCCACAACCTACAAGGCATTCTGAAGTCAAAGAATGCCATGTTTGCTGACGTTCTGGTTCTATGAAATTAAAGAGAAGAAGTTGCAACACCGCAGAAGCGGCTGCAGAAAAATCTTTCTCAGATTGAGGATTACACCAACCGATGGCACCTATTGGTCAATACAGAGAAAACGGTACATTCCATTTTTATTGACGGAATGCTCTGAAGCATGAATATAATGAGGACGATTTGGGTAATCATGATGGAGATGTAAAGAGAAATTTGAAGGTAATGAAAATGATGAGAGTAATAATGATGTGAAGAATGTTTAAGATAACGATAATGATAAGGTTATTGAAATCCATGAGAATGGAAAAAATGCTAGGCTAAAATTTGCAATTGATGTGGACAAAAACAAACACTCGGCTTGAATTATCTTGCCAAAGTACACGTATTAATTAGAAGTTTGCTAATGATTTTCACTTGTAAACTCGTTATTAAAATGGAATATAATTTATAATAAAAACAACAAAAGATTACGTATTTACATAGTGTCATTATTTTCCTACCGATGCACTCTAAGAATAACACAGTCTCAGGCGTCACCTCCCACCACACATACACACAATATTCACAGGTGTTGAGAAAAAGAGCGGCTACGCCAAGCACGTTCATTGGCTACATAATGTCTATGCTCGAAACCATAATCCCATGCTTGCTGTAGTCATTTTTGAAGCACTAGGTGACATTCTAGCATTTGGGTGTAGGTCTAGTGTACTCCGGCAACAATTCCCAAATGGCGTGGAGGTTACGCTGCAAGACAGGGCAGACTTTTTATTATTAGAAGGGTGTAGCCTAATGCCTACTCAATGTAGATTGTTACCAGTTAGGAACTGAGAGGTTTGTAAACTTATCTGTTCGACTTAATTATATGAACTTGGTAAACAACTGTATATAGGCGCCTATAGTATAGTTAAGGATGGGGAAAATAAAAATGCACAACCAAATATAAAATTTGGAAATAATAGATATTCGCCTTTACAATAGACAATTGATTAAAAACATTCATTAAAAACATATTTAAAAACTATAACTATGAAACATTATTTCGCTTATTTATCTTTATTTGATTGACCAATGTACATACAAGTTTGAAATTGATTACTGAAACAATAAAGAAACTTTTGCCAATAAATTAAAGCCAGGAGAAAAACTTTTTTTCACACATCAATAAATGTTAAATAAACTTAAATTTCTCATATCAATATGATCATAAAAAATAAATCTATAAATCATGTATGGGAAAAAGTACAAACTCAATCGTTTCCAATCAAGTAAATGTTGTTTTTTAAATCGATAACATTATAATATACACCCATCATAGTGACAATAAATACTTACTTTTTCGGGACATAGACATTGACTTCCCCCCTTTTTTTTTTGATAGACAGTTACATTAAATATTTGTTTTCAACTTTAGCCTTCTTATATGTAAGCAGTAAAGTAACCCTTGTAGCTATGCCACAAAGCCTATGACCCTCTCCCCTTTTTCATTGAGAGACAGCTACATTAGATATTTCTTTTGATCTTTAGCCTTCCTATAGGTAGACATAATGTAATTCTTGCAGCTATGCAACATATCCACTGAGTGGCCCTTTCATTGAAAGACAGTTACATTAGAAATATGTTTTGATCTTTAGCCTTCTTATAGGTAGCAATAAAGTAACCCTTGCAGCTATACCACATAGCCATTGAATGACCCTTTCATTTATATATGCCACATAGCCATGTAGCCATCTTTAAAAGTGACCAGGTAATTGTTTTTTTTTGTTTGGGGACTTTACGATGGCCACTATAGCTGATTAATTAAGTAACCCATAAATGTTCATATTTAAACATTATGTCGCTACACCATCTCCGATATTTCACCAACAATAATTTCTAGATTTGTCTCCTCTGCCTCCACTGCTTCTGATTTCTCTGTTTTCCTTTTATTTTTATCGTCAATTGCGGTTTCCATTTCTACTCTGAAAAAAGAAAAACAATATATTTTGTATCACTTACATTTGAATGAGCTTGTTTTGAAGAGTATTTACTTTATCGTTAACAAACTTAGTTCAAATGGATAGTTTTAATCTTTATCAAACTTGGTTAGTTATTTATCTTTAACAAACTTTGTTTGAAGGATAGCTACTTATCGTTAACAAACTTGTTTTAAAGGATTAATTTTATCGTTAACAGCTTGGTTTAAAGTTTAAAGATAGTTTTTATTGTTAACAAACTTGCTCTAAAGGATAGATCTAATTAGTTTTTATCTTTCTGTCGAGAAGGGGTGACCTCTACGTGGTTCGACAGACGAGTAGGGTCGTGGAGCAGACCACGACCTGAAACCGACAAACCCCTGGCTTGGACAGCCGAAGCCCGTTGTTAGGAGTTAGGTGCTAGTCATATATGATTACAGTCGCTGTACGGATCTTAGGTAAAGCATTTAGATGCCATGCCGATGATGAAAACCAAAATACCCGTTGAGGGTCGGGTTACTCCGAAGCGATCGTTTTGTCCCCCTCAATTAACTAGCAACGCTGTTGAGCGGTGCCGGTTTAGGCCCAGGAGCGCCAGTACGGAATAGCAAAAGGTACCGCTAGGAAACGCTTTTGGTCGCCAGCTCTGAGGAAACCTTCCGGTGGGGGTTAAACCCTGGGTAGGTCAGTGATGATCCCACGCTTTGCGGCGATCTAATCTATAGAGACTCGTAAGCTTTGCCGTGGTGGCGCCAAAGTGATACTATGTTGATAACGAGTCACAGTAGGAAATTCCACACCTCCCTCGGGAGGCACACTTTAGTGGTAGGCATTTTCGACCTAGTGTTCTGGACGCCCAGGCGGCCGCTTGTAGCAGCGACCGCTCGGGGGGGGGGGGCTTCTCAGTCTTTACGTCCCTTAGGGGGCCAGAGGGCTGAGGGGGTTTTCCGGGAAGCCCCATGAAGAGCACAGGCTCGGGACTGCTGATTTTCTTCCACATGTAGGATTTTCAGTTTTTATCTTTAACTACATATTCTCAAACGTCTTGATATTCTCAAAACGCCCTTTTTTTAAAAAAAAAAGTTTCAAAATATCTACTGAAATTAGTCGTGCCAAAATAATATAAACATTTACCCATCAACACGTTTCTGAGATTGTATGCCATTATAAACACTTTTCCTTAGAAATTGCACTTGTCGCAATAAAATATTGACCGAAATTTATCATTCGGGGTAGATCTACTACTAGAAAATTAGAAGGTAACTTTAAAAACGTGCAAAAATATTTCGTTCAATCATTAAAATTTAAGATTCTAGGTCAGTCTAACATTAAAACTAGTGGTTAAGAAACTGGGGCAATGTGTGTATGTTATAACACAATGATCGTCATAATAACTCTCATAAGACCCATGATTAACATGTGATTTAAAAAAGCGCTTGTTATTATTATCTTAAAATGTTTAATTGTAATGTGATCCTCCTTTGCAAACGGTTACAAATGAATTTACTTTAAACAAAAACATATCCCAGCATAAACTTAAACTATTTTTTTCATTAATTTGAAAAAATATTATTTTACCTATTTTTTAAATCTAATTGTCTAATTCCTTTTAAATTTATGTTTAATGTTCTGTTAATGTAATTTCAAACATTGAACAGTAAAGATATCTGTGTGTATTTTGAAGTTCAGTGTTTGTTTTGTTTGTTTTTTTGTTTTTTTGTTTTTTGTTTTTTTTTTGGTTGTGGAGTCTGGTATTATATTTATTTTCATTGCTTTAACCCTTATCTGCATAGTGAATTTTACATCTTCCATCAAATGTTTTAGTATGAATTTAGTTTTTAAAAATTATTTTACACATAAGATATGAATGTTGGTCAGTTTTATCAGCCCTTGACCCTCCCAGAAGTGGTTTGTCTCTCCGTGGCCTGGGAGATGAGTAAGGTAGCGGAAGTGACTGCGACCCTGAAACTAATAACCACGGCGCCATCGCCAAACACAAGCACCGGGACCTTTCGTAAAAACGTTAGGATGGGTTAGACCTCACCGTGAGGTCCGGTGCTGGGTATGGGAACAGGCCTATACCCAACAATGCCCGGCTTGGAACGCCGAAGACCGGAAGACTCTCTGGGCAAGGGGCGAAACGCACACGGATCGCCCTCATTGGGTTGAAGATTTCTGCCTACTCCCTCTCTTATTCCAAGGTTCTATTTTCGAAAAAACGCAGGCCCCGGAATGTACCTGCTAAGCCCCCACGTTCCAGCGGACGGTGGTACGCTGGCTGGGTTGGTTACCACTCCCCTAGGCGTGATGACGGACGACAGGTCACGTCCTATCGGTCAACCGGTGATTGACCGTCATGGTACGGGTGCGAAGGGCCATCCTTATCAAGCCCTGGTCGTGCTACAATTGAATGTCTGTGGTATAAGGCAAAAGGCGCACGAAGTAACCAAACTACTCCACGAAAGGAATGTGGATGTAGCAGTATTCCAAGAAACGCTTCTGAAGGGTAAGCCGTTTCACATAACTGGTTATTCGCTATACCATTGCAAGTGCGACCGGTGATGCCAAGGCCTTACCACAGCGGTCCGGAACGATGTAACGGTGGAATTGCTCGAAGCCAAATGCTACAGCAACACTGACACCCTAACTGTGAGGGTGTACAAAGGCAACGTTGGCTTTACAATCACGAAGGTATATAATACGCCCAGGAACCCAATGACGCTTCCAATTGGGGAAGACGTCACGTTAAGTCGAACAATAATAGCAGGGGACTTCAATGCACAGTCCCCCGACTGGGGCTATACCGAACGGAATGCGTCGGTCCGATACATCGAGGATGTCTGTATTGGTACGAACTTGATCAGATTACAAAACGAGCACAGCGAGCCGACGCTGCTGCACACGGGACACAGCACGGAGTCCCAACCAGATCTAACGCTTATCTCAGCGGACCTAGAGTCCAGGCATAGACTGGAAGTACTAAAAGAGGTTGGAAGCGACCACCTCCCAATTCTGATTGAGTTTGTGCTTGGTGCGGACAAACCCCGATTTGACAGAAGGCATTGGCAATTCCACAAGGCCGATTGGCGAAGATACGAGGCCGAGAGCGAGACCAAGCTCGCTCTGCTGGATGTTGCAGGAGGTAACGTGGATGACACTTACGAGAAGTTTATTGGCACAATCCTCGGGATTGCGAGGCGCATGGTCCCGAGGACGAACGGGAAACAGAAATTCAGGCCCGACTGGGACAGGAGCCTAAAAGAATTGGTGAAACGAAGAGCGAAAGCACGGAAAAAGCTGCCAGGCTAAAGACGCCCGAAGCTCGTAGGGCGTACAACAGACTGACGGCCGAAGTCCGTGCTGCTGTCGAAAAGGCGAAAAAGGCCAAGTGGGTAAACACGTGCGAAAAACTCGATCTCGCAGACGGTAGAAAAGTTTGGCGACTAATCGATGCACTATCTGGTGCGGGTAAAGTAAAAAAAAACCCAACCCATTGACGACGTCAAAGGGCCAAAGAGCAAGTGAAACTAAGCGCGCATGGGCGCTGAGTAAACACTTTGCCAAGGTGAATAAAAAGGGCGCCAGATCTGACTTTAGCCAAACGATCGACCAAATGCAAAAGGAGGGCTCCAGGAGACAAAGCACGGGCCCTCAACTAGAGGTTTTCGCGGCACCTTTCAGAATGACAGAGTTGCAAACTGCACTTAACAAGTGCGAAGCTGGCAAAGCACCAGGGCCAGACAAGGTTCACAATGAAATGCTCAAGCATCTGGGCAAGACAGGCCGGATAAAACTACTGAGTTTTATCAACCGAACCTGGACTACAGGCGCACTGCCGAAGCTGTGGAAAAAGGCCATAATTACCCCAATACATAAGAAAGGTAAGCCCGGCGAACACCCGTCCAGCTACCGGTCCATTTCCCTCACGTCGTGTGTGGGAAAGGTGGCAGAACGGTTAGTGAACGCACGGCTTTATTGGTACCTCGAAAAGACCAAAAGCTTTCCGAAGGCACAGGGTGGGTTCCGCAAGGGACGCAACCCGATGGACCAAGCACTACGCTTAATTCAGACCATGACAAACGAACTCCAGATGAAGAACCACGCGGTTGCGGTGTTCTTCGATCTAAAGTAAACATACGATAAGGTATAAAAATTGCAGCAGTTAGGTGTCTCTGCTAAAATGTACAGCTGGATAAAATCGTTCCACACGGACCGAACGATTACGGCACGGTTTGGAGAAGCTCTATCCAGCGAGGCACGACTGGAAGATGGACTCCCTCAGGGCTCAGCGCTTAGCTGTACATTATTCCTAGCCTACGTCCACGACCTACAAAGCATTCTCGAGTCCCAGAATACCATGTTTGCTGACGATCTGGTTATATGGAGTTCAGGAAAAGACGTTGCAACACTGCAGAACCGGCTGCAGAACGATCTGAACCGTATTGAAAAGTACGCCAATCAATGGCACCTAGAACTCAATACGGAAAAAACGGTCCACGAATTTTCACGAATGGACGGAATGCTCTGAAGCACGAGGTGGTGCTTCAGATCTGCGTAAAGAGGTAAAATTGGGATCGGACACCAACGTACCTGGGTATAAAACTCAACCAGAAACTCCAGATGCATGACCATGTGCGTGAATTATGCGCCAAAACCACAGCTAAATTGTCCCTGGTGAAGAAACTGGCTAGCACAAGCTGGGGCGCGGACGCAAGACTGCTAAGAGCTCTCTATCTTGGTAGCGTGAGGAGTGCTATTGATTACAGCCTCCCGGTCCAGGCCTTTGCGAGCCGTACGGCTCTAGCGGGACTGGACCGATTACAGAACCAAGCTCTACGGTTCGTTTGCGGGGCGTTACGTACCACACCAACCGCCGCGGTAGAAATTATGTCAAACATAGAACCCCTGGCGATAAGGCGAGAAAAGGCTAACATGACCACGGTGGAGCGATACCGTAGGTTGGAGCATGACGAACCCTGCTACCAATTACAAGACAGATGGGTTAAGAGGACAAGACTGAAGCTACCCTCCTTCATGGACGTGGTCTACGAACTAGAAGAATCAGTCCCCCTACCCAAGCACAGGGAACGAATGCAACTGGTCCCTGCTCGAGGACCACATGAAAGCTTTGACCCGCCTGAAATACGCTTGACACTGGCAAATGCCACGGTGACACGGGCCAGTCCCATCGAGCTCTTGCGAGACGAGACTTTGCGCACAATAGAGGCCTATGGAGACAGCGTGGTAAAGGTCTTCACTGGTGGCTCACTTTTCAGAGATGGCAGAAGTGGATACGGTGTGCTGATTCAATACCCCCAACCAGGACCCGACAGCGTCGAACTGACGGGACCGTGTGGATCTACTAACAGTAGTCATGAAGCCGAACTGGAAGCGATTCACAGGGGTTTGAAGGAATTACGCCGACGTCTAGCGAAGAGAAAGAGTTTCCCGACCGTCGTGGTCTTCACCGATTCTCGGTTTTCGCTCGAAACCTTGAATCGAACCTCTCTGGATGCCAAGATGGTGAGTGTCATTTTGGAGACAGTAGGTGAGTTCCTGGCACGTGGCGGCAGAGTAGTCCTACAGTACATGGCCGGAC
This sequence comes from Radix auricularia, assembly GCA_002072015.1. Classification (NCBI taxonomy): domain Eukaryota; kingdom Metazoa; phylum Mollusca; class Gastropoda; family Lymnaeidae; genus Radix; species Radix auricularia. The sequence goes on from MUZC01001596.1 coordinate 120,331, forward strand.
ACTGCGGAGCGGCCCAATCAGACAGGGTCGACGCACTGGCCAGGGCAGGCGCATCCCATCCCCAACCCGATAAGCCCTTGACCCAACTGGGGGTCAAGTCGTGGCTAAAAGACCGTTTCCGTGAGAAATGGCTTGAGGGCTGGGCTAATGGGAATACGGCCAGAAAGGTGTACCAGAAAATGCCGCGACCGAACAAAAGCGATGCCTGGTGGAAACTTGACCGTAGTAGTCAGTCGCTCATAACTAGAATGAGAACGGACCATTGTCCAATTACGAAGCTACCTTTTCAAGTTTGACAACAGAAGGGAACTGGCCTGTCGGCTGTGTGGCTGCCCCGAGGAGACGGTGGCCCACGTACTAGAATGTTGCCCCGAGTTGGACGGGGTTTTGGGTGGTGAAGTTGCGGTACCTGCTGAGGATTACCTCTATGGCGATGCCCGAATGATGAGGCTCGCCTGCGAAAAATTGAACCGGATTTTAAGAGCCTAACGGCTCAACCCAAAAGAGAATGTACATTCATCAGCCCTTGACCTGCAGAATGAAGAACATTTTATGTCCCCTGTATTGCATTGTTGATTAAGAATTGTATCCATTATAACTTTGTTATCTCTTTTTCTTGATTTGTATTTCTGTAATGAGTGTGTATTTGTAAATGTGTACTCTCTGATTATAAATTTGCCGATTTTACTATTTTATACTATTGTTAAGTTGTGTTGCTTGTCATATTATTAAACGCGTATATATTTTAGGTGTTTTTGGGAATTTTTGCTTCAATACTTTCAGTACCTTGATGCATACTTTGCCAATACATCAATATTTTCTTTTTATAGAATGTGCTCTGTTATTATCAATTGTCTTTAAATATATTAATGTGATTCCTAAGTACTTATCTGTGAATGTATTTTCTGATTTCTCTCTAATGTCATGTCCTTTAAAATTTAATCTGAGAGTTTGGAGTTTTGTTTTTATACCTTGTAAGTTTATTTCTCAATCTCGCTTAGATTGTGTTATTGTTGTATGTTTTTGTTTGTGTAGCTTGTAAGTATATTCCTTCATCTCGCTTAGATTGTTTTAGTGTTGTATGTTTTTGTTTGTGTAGCTTGAAAGCTTATTTCTCCATCTCGTTTAGATTTTACTACTGTTGTATGTTTTTGTTTGTGTAGCTTGTAAGTATATTCCTCCATCTCGTTTAGATTTTATTACTGTTTTATGTTTTTGTTTGTGTAGCTTGTAAGTATATTCCTCCATCTCGTTTAGATTTTATTACTGTTGTATGTTTTTGTTTGTGTAGCTTGTAAGTATATTCCTCCATCTCGTTTAGATTGTATTAGCGTAGTGTGTTTTATTCCATGGAAAATGTATCTGCTTAAGTATATTGGTTGATTTCTTTTAAAACTGTTGGTGGAAATTCCTATAGTGTTCTTGTATATATCGTCTAAGAGATGACATATTTTTTTATTATTATTGTACAAAACAATGAAATGGCTGAAAGTGAATGAGCCGTGAATCTTATGTTTCCCAGAATGTCAGTCCATTCACAACTACTTTGCCAATGAGTTTCGTCGGTTTACACTAACTAATCACAAGCAAGACGTTCATTTGATTATTATTTAAGGACATACTGACTTTAAGACATCGTAGCCAAGAAAGTCAAACATTATCAGATTTATACTCATCTCAATTTTAATCTTTGGTGTTGTGATAGCTGTGCCCAACTGTGCCAAATAACTGTGCCCAACTGTACCAAATAACTGTGCCCTAACTGTACTAAATAACTTTGCACTAACTGTACCAAATAACTGTGCCCTAACTGTACCAAATAACTGTGCCCTAACTGTGCCAAATAACTGTGCCCTAGCTGTGCCAAATAACTGTGCCCTAACTGTGCCAAATAACTTTGCCCTAACATATCTAGTTTAATTATCAATGCTCTTGTCTTCTGAATTTTAGTCTTGTTCTAAAATTTATTTTTACTTTCATGTTACGAGCTATAAAACAAAGCTGTTGACTATTGAATATAATGGTAAGATTTTCACATGGCGCTTGACTCTAGCATGGGGGAACAATATGTAGAAGCGAACAAAAGAATATTTTTTCCGTCAGAAAAGAAACCTTTAGTGGTCCGACTTAACATAGGGTTATAATGTGGAACAAAAGAAGATTCTTCTATCAGAAAGGAAACCTTAAGTTGTCTGACTTAACATAGGGTTATAATGTGGAACAAAAGAAGATTTGTCTATCGGAAAGGAAACCTTTAGTGGTCCGACTTAACATCGGGTTATAATGTGGAACAAAAGAAGATTTGTCTATCGGAAAGGAAACCTTTAGTGGTCCGACTTAACCTTAGGTTATAGTGTGGAAACATTCAACGTCATTTAAGACAAAGTAATACTTACTTGATGCTGACCTTGGGCCTGTGTTTAAAAATACAACTTAGAATGTTGAACCAAAGTTCCGTATCACATTTGGGAATACCTGTGTAAATAGTATAGTGGAAGTCAGTAAATACATAGATATACAAGATAGTAAACACAGATAAGTTGGAGAAGAACTTCACCTCACATACAGTGTAAAAAAATAAATTTTAAAAAAAATATGAATATCATTGTAGATTATTTCTAAACACAGTAGCTAAAAAATGCCTCGTTCTAACTTGAGCATTCTAATAACAGCTCTCCTTTAACTATTAACTGTTGAGAAAGACATCACTGATTATGTGTTCATATAAAAATAGTTTCTATAGCTAAGTGCTCCTTACTCTAACGATTCCTTCCCCACAAAGGCATTTTGTCAAGAGGACCCACAACAAATTTTCCATTCAAAATGCGGAGTATCAGGTTATTTAAAGGTTTTGTTGGTAGAGTACTTTCAATGTCCCCCACCTCATTTTCACGTAATTTATCGCAATAAAGACAAATATACAAAATAACCGGTGACAAAAATGATGTTTCCTCCATGTTTTATATTACAAACAGTTCAAATCTTCCATATTTGAAGTTACAAAAAGTCCAAATCTTCCATGTTTGATATTACAAAAAGTCAAAATCTTTAAGATGATACGAATATCTCAAACACACATATTAAACAAAACCCATATTGCATGATCTGTGTTAAGTGTACCCCATGTCTTCTTGTGTCACTTTCAAAGAATTCCAGTTCCTGTGTTAAAATCTTTTCAAGTGTTACATCCAAAGACTTAAGACCATTTCAATAGCTACCAGAAATGTCTTCAACACATATCAATACAATGATAATTACATTCGTTCATACGATTGAAAGCGGTGCTGGATTTAACTATTTGGTGAACAAGCTGTAGCTTCGGACCCTAACCTTCGTGGAGATCTCCTGGAATTTATTTTCATATTTGGCACTGACATATAATATATGGTCTTAAAAAGGGCCCACATGTCTTCAAAAGCTCAGGGCCCGATCAAATCTAAATCCGGCCCTTATGAACGTTTGGTTCATTGGTCATATTCTATTGCAGACATTTTAAATTGCAACTGACGGCATGGAACACCTTCGCGTTTTACTTCTTAAATTAGAGAAATATTTTATTGTTATCTTCACTTCAAGTTAACCTCATTATATAAGCGAAGATCATAATTTTCTGTGATTGTTGAGTGTGGGACCCTAAACCTTATTAACCTGTCGCGAACAAAATGTGGTTGACTGCATTCAGGCTTATAGGTAAGTAGATGCATAACAAGCAAACAGGATAGGCTATAATCTATTCAAGTGCTCTATACCAAGTAATTTACTTGGTTGCCAGCTAACTAGAGGAATTACTTATTTCCCACATCCTCTAAGTGCCAATTAACATGGTAGACAATCTTAAGAGGCGCCCTCCCCTAAAAAAAAACTTTGGAATTCTTTAATTGTCTCTTCCTCACTAAACTTTATTTATTTTAAAAATATCCTTGCATCAATGACAAGTGTCAAAACAAAATAATTCATTCTTGTAAAATAATGATTGCAGATTGAATTTTAAAATAAAAAATTTATATTTTTTTGTTTTTTAAATAGTGGTCACTTATCCTTCTCCCTAAATTAAACAATATTAGCGTCATCTTAGACTATATCTACCAATGACATAAACAATATAATAGCCCAAGTCACTCACTCACTCAATCATTGTATCGGTAACGCTGTGACGTCATTGTATGAGCTTACATTTTAAATACAAGCTGTGCATCAGGAAGTATGCAAAATAAATATCAATTAAAGATAGTTTTGAAATAGTATAAATAGCAGTTAAAAAAGCGTGTGGTGTATCTCCCCATAAAAAAAATATTATTTGACTTCATTGTTTTAGCTTATATTTTAAATTTTGTAAAAGGTTACGACGTAAAAAGAGGATTTGAGGATTGTAAATTATTAAATACTCTGTGTACATTTCAAGAAGTTTAATATTTCGTATTTATAAAACAAGGATAAGTTACTTGGGTTTTTGAAAAAAATGGCGGCCTTGGCGCCCTGCAACCCCTATTAAGATATGTATTAAAATAATATCGTCATTTTCTTACTATTAATAAAATAAAAGATACATTTTTTTAAAAGTATTACAAACCGTTTTGAAGGAAACTAATGACGACTTTAGCGGCTATGAACACTCCAGTTGATCCAGAAAAGATAGAGAGCGCAATGGTCGCAGCTCTATAAGTTATCACTGGGTCTGATTCTTCACTATCAGTACCATTATTTGGTGGTGTTGATGATGGTGTTTTTGGTGGTGTTGTTGATTGTGTTAATGGTCGTGTTGTTGATGGTGTTATTGGTGGAGCAGTCGAGGAGGCTGTTGTGTTGACGAAATTTGTTGTGTTCTCTACTTCATCCTCTGAAACAAGAAATATAAGAAACGAAAATATATAATACAAATAAGGGGATAACTAGAACATTGTCTTGATGAGAGATGATAGGCAGATTTGTGGCATCACGTTTATCATACAATAGAGCAGATAGAAAGAAAAATAAAAATAACAGTGTTAGAAGAACAATATTTTAAGAGAGAGAGAAAGAGAGAGAGAGGGGGAGAGAGAGAAAGGGAGAGAGAGAAAGGGAGAGAGAGGGAGAGAGAGTTAGAGAGAGGAAGAGAAAGAAGGGGAGAGAGAAAGAGAGAGGGAGAAAGAGAGCGGGAGAAAGAGAAAGAGAGAGGGAGAAAGAGAGAGATGGGGAGAAAGAGAGAGAGAGAAAGAGAGCGTGAGAAAGAGAGAGAGAGAAAGCGAGAGAGGGAGAAAGAGAGAGATGGGGAGAAAGAGAGAGAGAGAAAGAGAGGGAGAAAGAGAAAGAGATAGAGAGAGAAAGAGAGAGAGATCACTGCCGAAGCTGTGGAAGAAGGCCATAAATACCCCAATACGTAAGGAAGGGAAGCCCGGCGAACACCCGTCCAGCTACCAGCCCATTTCCCTCACGTCGTGTGTGGGAAAGGTAGCAGAACGGTTAGTGAACGCACGGCTTTATTGGTACCTCGAGAAAACCAAAAGCATTCCGAAGGCTCAGGGTGGGTTCCGCAAGGGACGCAACCCGATGGACCAAGCACTACGCTTAATTCAGACCATGACAAACGAACTTCAGATGAAGAACCACACAGTTGTTGTGTTCTTCGATCTAAAGCAAGCATACGATAAGGTGTGGCGTGGTGGGCTCCTATACAAATTACAGCAGTTAGGTGTCACTGCTAAAATGTACGGCTGGGTAAAATCGTTCCTCACGGACAGAACGATCAAGACACGGATTGGTGAAGCTCTATCCAGCGAGGCACGACTGGAAGACGGGCTCCCACAGGGCTCAGCGCTTAGCTGTACATTGTTCCTAGCCTACGTCCACGACCTACAAGGCATACTCGAGTCACAGAATGCCATGTTTGCTGACGATCTGGTTATATGGAGTTCGGGAAAGGACGTCGCAACACTGCAGAACCGGCTGCAGCATGATCTGAACCGTATTGAAAAATACGCCAGCCAATGGCGCCTAGAGGTAAATACGGAAAAAACGGTCCATTCCATTTTCACAAATGGACGAAATGCTCTGAAGCATGAGGTGGTGCTTCAGATATGCGGGAAGAGGCTAACTTGGGATAGGACACCAACGTACTTGGGTATAAAGCTGGACCAGAAACTCCAGATGCATAACCATGTACGTGAATTATGCGCCAAAACCACAGCTAAATTGTCCCTGGTGAAGAAACTGGCTAGCACGAGTTGGGGAGCGGACGCAAGACTACTAAGAGCTCTCTATCTTGGTAGCGTGAGAAGTGCTATTGATTACAGCCTCCCGGTCCAGGCCTTTGCGAGCCGTACGGCTCTAGAGGGTTTGGACCGAATACAGAACCAAGCTCTACGGTTCGTATGTGGGGCGTTACGTACCACACCCACCGCTGCGGTAGAAATAATGTCAAACGTAGAACCCCTGGCGATAAGGCGNTGGGTTAAGAGGACAAGACTGAAGAGACCCTCCTTTATGGACGCGGTCCACGAACTTGAAGACTCAGTCCCCCTACCCAAGCTCAGGGAACGAATGAAACTGGTCCCTGCTCGAGGACCACATGAAAGCCTTGACCCGCCTGATATACGTCTGACACTGGCAAATGCCGCGGTGACACGGGCCAGTCCCGTCGAGCTCCTGCGAGACGAGACTCTGCGCACAATCGAGGCCTATGGAGACAGCGTGGTAAAAGTCTTCACGGACGGCTCACGTTTAAGAGATGGCAAAAGTGGATACGGTGTGCTAATTCAATACCCCCAACCAGGGCCGGACAGCGTAGAGCTGTCGGGGCCGTGTGGATCTACGAACAGTAGTCACGAAGCCGAACTGGACGCGATCCACAGGGGTTTGAAGGAAGTACGCCGTCGTCTAGCTAAGAGAAAGAATTTCCCGACTGTCGTGGTCTTCACCGATTCTCGGCTTTCGCTCGAAGCCTTGAGTCGAAGCTCTCTGGAGGCCAAGATAGTAAGTGCCATTCTGGAAACAGTAGGTGACATCCTGGCACGTGGCGGCAAAGTAGTCCTACAGTTCATGGCCGGACACTGCGGCACGGCCCAACCAGACAGGGTCGACGCACTGGCCAGGGCAGGCGCAGCCCAGCCCCAACCCGATAAGCCCTTGACCCAACTGGGGGTCAAGTCGTGGCTAAAAGACCATTTCCGAGAGAAATGGCTTGAGGGCTGGAAGAATGGGAATACGGCCAGAAAGGTATACCAGAAACTGCCGCGACCGAGCAAAAGCGATGCCTGGTGGAAACTTGATCGTAGTAGTCAGTCTCTCATAACTAGAATGAGAACTGACCATTGTCCCATACGAAGCTAACTATACAAGTTTGACACTAGAAGGGAACTGGCCTGTAGGTTGTGTGGCTGCCCGGAGGAGACGGTGACCCATGTGCTAGAGAGTTGCCCCGAGTTGGACGGGGCTTTATTTGGTGAAGTTGCAACACCTGCAGAGGACTACCTCTACGCGATGCCCGAATTTTGAGGCTCGCCTGCGAAAAATTGAACCGGGTTTTAAGAGCCTAACGGCTCAACCCAACAGAGAATGAACATTCATTAGATCACTGATCTCATGGTACAGTTAAAAAAGATTATTATTTTTTATCATTATCTTATTTAAAGTGAATAAACATGAATCTGATTCCTTAGCTAAGAACTGTTCCGTACCGTTCTCTGTGGATGACAACGGTCTTAACCTTATAACAATGGCGTTATCTTATCTTATCTGTTACAGACGCTCCTTCCATGCAGAAGATTATTGCGCCCTACGTTTATCTATGGCTTGTGTCTAATCGTGCACTCTTATTAGAGTTTTAAATGATGATAAAGTGTTGGCTTTCATGGTTTCCTCGGGCAACCCATACCACGCCCGAATTCCGGAAGGGAAGAAAGAAAACTTGTATGTGTTTGTTATTGCATACGGAATAAGAAAGGTGTTTTTATCCTTATGTCTATCTAACTTTCTATTAGCGACAATTACTATTTTAGAAATATTTAGTTAAGTAAAAAGTTTATAAGAATTCTAAAGATTTCTAACCTTCCTGTAAGTTACACCATCGCAGATATTTTTCTTGACACAAAATTTGAAACCACCTCATATTTTTAATTAAAAAACGTTTAAAAACGTCGTTTAATATTATACGCACCGCGACAGTCTGGCACAAAATTGTACATGCTACACAGAGAAACATAGAGATAAACTAAAAATATTGTATTTAATGACAGCACCTTCGATCGATGTGACTTTTTTTAGACATCATTTTTAAATGTTTTATATTAACTCGTCGCGTCTCCTTGATGCATTGCTTAATTATTTACCGAAACAATTTAAGACCGATTTTAACCCACTTCTTCCTATGCTATCGAGCTGAAATTCTGCAAGCAGACTAGTGCCGATAGTAGAATTGATCGATCGAAATTTCAGATTATTCGAAAGTACTGTAATTAAATTAATTTTTTTTCAAATTTTCTCTATTTATCTCAATGTAGCAAGTTAATTATTTTTGCCAGTGTTTCGCGGTGCGTATTATATTGAACAAATTTTTTTTTATACTTTCCTGACGAGCAGTGCGGCGCATATTATTTTGACGATACTTTTTAACAAAACTATATTCCCGATCTGTAATTGTAAATGCAAGTAATTGTTAGTCTGTCTTGCGGTTAGCACTATATTAAACATGTTTTATAACCTTTCCCGTGATCAAATTGAGCTGAAATTTAGCAGGCAGACTGTAGTCGTTTTTTAAAAAAAATTAGAAATCCTTTATATATGAGACATAACTAAATTTTTGGATGATTGGATTAAAAAAACTTTCTTACCATTTTAAATAGATGTAACATTAGCAAGCACTCACACATTCACGCGCACACGCATTAACACAGACACACACACCTACCCACACACAAATTATCATGACTAGTCGTACCGTCTGAGGCATAGGCAACAAACAAAGGCTCACCAGATGTGCCCCCCCCCGTCTTGTTGGTGTCTGCCTCCAGTTCCCTTCTACAAGTCATTCTTGTTCAACCTATTTTTTGTCTTGCTATTGGGGGTTCCAAGTGAGGACTTGTCTCGTGATACTGGATGTAGACTTTCTCAATTTTCGCTGGCATATAAATTCTTCAACTGTTTCTTGTTGTGTTCGTAGGTAGAGGCTCTCGTGAGTGATTTCCTTGGGTAAGTGGATTCGGAGAAATATTCAAAGTCTGGAGGTTTTTTTTGAACCGGCTGCTGTTGTTTGCAATATTTTTGCTTCTATAATAATATGTAGTAAGCCAGCCTTCACTGTGGTATGAATATCCTGAACTTGGTCTGGAATGTCAAGCTACTGCAATTCCATATTATTTAGCTGTTTAATGCAGTTATCCCCTTGCTAATCCTCACTCTTATGTCGGATTGTGTCCCTCCTTGTATGTCAATGATGCTGCCGAGGACGGTTAAGCTATCCATCTCCTTAAGACTTTTTCCTTCCAGTGCAATAGGTCAGTGGTCCCCAACCTGTGGTCCTCGGAGACGTGCCTGGTGGTCCACGGGCAAAGAAATATTAAATTATTTACATTTTTACTAAGATTTATTTCTCTATTGATTGTCCGTCTTTCCGTACATAAGATGGAAAAGCTTGTTACTTGTTTTGGCGGCACCACGTCAGAAGACCATCAATGACACATTAGCGCAGATCGGACAACCGCCTACAATAAATCTCTGCGCTCTCTGTCGGCGTTCTTATCACGGTGCTTTAATGTTGGTTCTCTTTTGTGAGCGCGATTTTGATGGGTCACCCATATTGGAAAGCTGATATACTTCTATTTCCGTTTTTTTTTTCTAATTTGTTTTTTGTTCCTGAATTCCATGGATTGAACATGAAGGACAGAAGAAATTTCTCATGGCCACCACATCAGTAAATGAGAACGCACTGAGAGCTTCACATTTGGTGGCTAACCGCATTACTAAGGCTAAAATGCAATTCACTATCGGTGAAGAATTAATCTAGCCCTCTGCTAAAGACATTTGCCGTGAAGTCTAGGAGAGGCGGCTGTTAAAAAGATAGCCAATTGTCAGCTACCACTATAACTAATCGCATTGAGGATATAGCTGAAAATATTGAGATACAATTGTTGGAGATGATTAATACATCGCCGCGGTCCGCACTCTAGGTTGACAAATCTACAGACATCAACAACAAGGCAATTTTAATTGTTTAGGTGAGATATCTTTATCATAAGGATGCTCATGAGGATTTGTTATGTGCACTATCTTTGTCAACCAAAACCATGGGAGCTGAACTGTTTTATGGTTATATATCTGGACACCTAAAATGGTCCTTTTGTGTCGGCATATGTACAGATTCAGCTGCTGCCATGACCGGAAGACTGTCTGGTTTAAGAGATCGGATTAAGGAGGTTGCATCTGAGAGTGAATCTATGAATTGTGTCTTTCACAGGGAAATGTTGGCAAGCCGAAGAATGTCGTCAAAATTTAACGTGTATTGATTGATGTCGTTAAAGTTGGTATCCACATTAGGACACGCGCTCTTAACTCAAGCCTGTTTAATAAGCTTTGTGATGGGATTAACGCAGATAAGAAGCCTCCTTTTAGGAAAAGAAATGCGATGGTTGTCCAGAGAAAATCACTAGACAGAGTATTTGAATTACGTGAGCCATAGCAAAGATTCCTCTCAGAAAATAAATCACCGCTGGGAGCACATTTCAGTGACAAGGTTAGGGTCGTAACACTTGTTTACATGTATGACATATTCAGCCAGATTAATGAACGCAATCTGTCACTCCAGAGGAAAATGATAACTTGTTTCAAGTTGGCTGACAAAGTAGCTGCATTTAAGGCCGAACTATAGTTGTGGGAACGGGGCGTGAACAAAGGCATTTTGGATATGTTTCAAACATTAGTGGCGATTTTGGCGAGACTGAGCCTGAGCACTCTTTGTCCCAGTTGGTGCACGATCACCTGTCTTTGCTTTTAAAAGAGTTTTAGCGCTACTTCCCAACCACAAAAGACCCAAGAACTGGTGGGGAATGGATATGTGACCCATTAGTCAACAAACCGGAGGAATCTAGCATGACTGTGCAAAAAGTTTAATTGCTCGAGATTGCAAATGACAGTAGCATTTAAACTACGTTCGAGAAAATAACTCTCCCCGTCTTCTGGATTAAATTAAATCATGGCGGAACATCCTGAGATTGCCACCAAAACAATTAAACCCCGATTGCAATTTCCAACATCATATCTTTGTCAAGCGGGGTTTTCTACAGTGACAGCAACGATATCATAAGAAATGAATAAAATGGACATAAGCAGCACACTCGGGTATCGTCGTCTCAAATTACCCCCAGGTAGCACTGTCTCGTTGCAGAGAAACAAGTTCAGGGTTCTCATTGAGTTCACATTCTAGTAAGTTAAAATATTAAACAGTTTAACTTATTTTTTGCGTAACTTTTTATTAAATTAAAAATATCAAATCAAAACAATCTACAATACAAGTATAAACAACCAACTCAGCCGCAAACCCTCCCCCACACACACCACAACTTCAACCCACCCATAACCCCACCCCCCAACCAAGTTAGTGGGCCGCAGGAAAATTATCAAACGTTTACTGGTCCACGGCGTTAAACAGGTTTTGGACCACTGCTATAGGTGAGGTGCTTGATGAATTTATTTTAGGAGCTTTTTAGGCCGATGCAAGTAGAAAACTGTGCTAAATAATTGGTTTTCACTTGCATCTGTTGCTGGTGTTGCGTGCGCGCGTGTGTGTGTGTAATTGGGTCCAAATCAAGATTATTTAGCTTCTGCTGTGTGGACGATTTAATTATGCCATCAATGGTCAGGAATAAGAAAGGCGAGAGACACCTGTCTGTATTCCAAAAGCCGCAGGTTTTTCTTTTTTTTTCTTTTTTTTTTTTTTTTTAATTTTTAAATTTTTTTTTTTTTTTATTTTTTTTTTTGTGGAGGAGGGGGGGTTCTAATGTTTTTATATATATTTAAAACCATAAACAATACTATATTGAAGTCAAAACCCCACATATGTGTTATAATATTTGCAGCAAAGTAGAGTAGAAGAAATATATATATTTAATTTTGTTTACGAATAAACATGTCAACATACAGATAAAAAAAAAAAAAACGTGCAACTCATCCAAATATACAAATATGCACACGTACGCATGCGCAAGAATCCTAATCAAGGATTCTATGGGACGGATACATTTTGATTGGCTAGGAGAGCATGCAGGGTACGAAGCAACCTACAGGCTCAACGATAAGTGCGAAAGTGTAACATAACAATAAACTATCAGGTCATGATTTATCCCAGAGATCCAGATAAAACTCTGACATGGGCAGTCAAATTCAAGCATCAATGAAAGATTCTTAGCTGATCAGATGACATGGATGAGTCTTATTTGGAGAACAATCTTGGACCACAGGCCTATAAATTATATTCCCTTGGACTGACAATAATCAGGGACAGAATGCTAATGAATGGAGAGGAATTAATATAGTCAATTGAAATATATGCTTGCTATACTACTCCGAAATTGTGGTCCAAAATAGTGTATCTGGTATTCACTAGTAGTCCCTACTTCATGTAAAGAGTTCAATAAAATCAATGAAATATGACTTCACCAATAAATTTCTCATCACATGGGCTTAAAAATGAATTGACAAATTTTTCGTTTATATAATCAATTACTATTTAAGAAAAGGTATTCCCATTTTAGTAAATTATTAGCAATAAATGTTTCGTCAAAAGTGTATTACATTTATTTTATCTGAAGCCCTTAAGATGTATGTAGTACAACAATGTGAAGATGAAAATATAAAAAAGTGCTTTTAGCCTTAAGTAAAACTTAATGCAATCGTTGGGAACATTCTCAAACCGAAACGATAAAATTAAACTCATTTTCATGCAGAGGTAATCATTAAGATAGACAGGTATTCATTACAATATCTAGTACCGTTTTCCCCAAATTTAATTTTTATAAAATATTAAAATTCATAAATAGGCAAAGATTTGTTAGCATATTTTAACGCTTGGCGCGCATACCCCCAAGCCCCTTTAAAACTCCCCTACCATCTTATGAACGATCGACAAATCACTCAACGCACTGTGGGTATAAATAAAAATATTTTTTAAAAAGTTTTTAAGATACCACGTTTTGTGAACTAAAAAGAAGACAATAAATTTTTTCTTGGGCTCTGTTGGAACTTCCCTTCCCCTGGGCTGAGCCAGAACTGTTTTGTTGGATGCACATTGTGGACATTTTGTACATACACACTCTTACACACCAAAATATTTTCGAACTAAAAACGTGGGGGGCATTCGGCTGAAATTTGGTCTATTAATGCTATTACATTAAACTTTTCAGTTTCAAATTCCTCCACAGTCTATATATGATACTTCATTTAAT
>MUZC01001596.1:141834-185166 GCA_002072015.1 Radix auricularia
TAACTATCATTGTAACACGCTCAACCATCATAACTAGCATTGTAACACGCTCAACCATCATAAATATCATTGTAACACGCTCAACCATCTAACTATCATTGTAACACGCTCAACCATCATAACTATCACTGTAACACGCTCAACCATCAAAACTATAATTGTAACACGCTCAATCATCACAACTATCATTGTAACACGCTCAACCATCATAAATATCATTGTAACACGCTCAACCATCATAAGTATCACTGTAACACGCTCAACCATCATAACTATCATTGTAACACGCTCAACCATCATAACTATCACTGTAACACGCTCAACCATCTAACTATCATTGTAACACGCTCAACCATCTAACTATCATTGTAACACGCTCAACCATTAAAACTATAATTGTAACACGCTCAATCATCATAACTATCATTGTAACACGCTCAATCATCTTAACTATCATTGTAACACGCTCAACCATCATAAGTATCATTGTAACACGCTCAACCATCATAACTATCACTGTAACACGCTCAAACATCATAACTACCATTGTAACACGCTCAATCATCTTAACTATCATTGTAACACGCTCATCCATCATGACTATCATTGTAACACGCTCAACCATCATAACTATCACTGTAACACGCTCAATCATCTTAACTATCATTGTAACACGCTCAATCATCTTAACTATCATTGTAACACGCTCAACCATCATAAGTATCATTGTAACACGCTCAACCATCATAACTATCACTGTAACACGCTCAACCATCAAAACTATAATTGTAACACGCTCAATCATCTTAAATATCATTGTAACACGCTCAACCATCATAACTAGCATTGTAACACGCTCAACCATCATAAATATCATTGTAACACGCTCAACCATCTAACTATCATTGTAACACGCTCAACCCTCATAACTATCACTGTAACACGCTCAACCATCAAAACTATAATTGTAACACGCTCAATCATCATAACTATCATTGTAACACGCTCAAACATCATAAATATCATTGTAACACGCTCAACCATCATAACTATCACTGTAACATGCTCAACCATCATAAATATCATTGTAACACACTCAACCATCTAACTATCACTGTAACACGCTCAACCATCATAAATATCATTGTAACACGCTCAACCATCTAACTATCATTGTAACACGCTCAACCATCATAACTATCATTGTAACACGCTCAACCATCATAAATATCATTGTAACACGCTCAACCATCATAACTATCACTGTAACTTGCTCAACCATCAAAACTATAATTGTAACACGCTCAATCATCATAACTATCATAGTAACACGCTCAACCATCATAAATATCATTGTAACACGCTCTAATCTAACTATCACTGTAACACGCTCAATCATCAAAGCTGGTTATCAGGGAATATTGTGGTGCTATCAGGGGAGTGGTGAAGCACAATCATTGAATGATGCAGAACTTTCAGGGGAATAGGGCACCACTGTCAGGGCATAGTGAGGCGCTATCAAAGATTTCTGTAGCACTATCTGGGGAGGGCGCGGCACTTTCAATGGGATTGCGTGGCACTATTAGGGAATAGTATAGTACTGTCAGGGAAAGTGTGGAGCTCTATCAGTTGAAACTTAGAGGAAAACTAAAGTAAATTGCAGCACTATTAGGGAATAGTATAGTACTGTCAAGGAAAGTTTTGGGCTTTATGAGCCGAAGTTTAGGGGAAATCTTTAGGAAAAGTGCGGCACTTTAAGAGGATGGCTCAGTACTGTCGGAATATTTTTGCAGTCAAGAGAGAGCACGAGACGACAAAGATGATGCTGAATTCATTTTTTCCACTTTCTACTTTGGCACGGGTCGAATTTGTGTATAGTTATCTAGAGATGGCTTCTCTAGAAGAGTGTGTGTTTGTGTGTGTGTGTGTGTGCATGAGTGCGTGTGTGTGTTTTCTCACTATTTTCAAGTTTTAAACAGTACGCAATTACCATGTTACCCTCTAATGGATTTGTTAAAGACTTAATTGTATTTTTTGACGTACCCACAAGTAGGCCTGTCAACGGGTACCCGAGACCGTTGCCATGTGATTACCGCCGTGAAAATGTAGCTTCAATGTCTTTATTAACGGAGGCAAAACTTCGGCTCCCATTCGACTTTTTTATGTTTACATTGTGGCTCGCGAAACATTTTATCAAATGAAAATGTTTGTTTGAAATATGTGCTGTTAAGTACATTTAAGGAGAAATATATGTCAACGGGAAATAAAATACGGTCCGAACAAACTAAAATCTATTTTAATTTTTTATATATCTTTTTTCTCTCAACAATAATGCGTACAAGGTTGTCAGTATTTAAAGTTAATAAATTAAATAGTTACTAACAGTATAAGATGGGTAAGGCGTAGGCCGTGTGGAGGGACTGCATAGAGATGAAAGACGCCGTGTTTGTTTTTGTTCATAAAAGACCCCTGCTTTGATTTGAAATATGCTGACTTTGGGTTAAGTATTTTTCTTGATCTACCCCCTCCATCCCCTCCTATAACCGCACCCTCTCCATTCGCTTGTGTTTCTTATGTTCATTAACGCGCGTTGACATACATGTGGAAGAAAATCAGCAGTCCCGAGCCTGCGCTGTTCATGGGGCTTCCCGGAAAATCCCCTCCGCCCTCTGGTACCCTAAGGGACGTAAAGACTGAGAAGCCCACCCTGAGCGTTCGCTGCTACAAGCGGCCGCCTGGGCGTCCAGGACACTAGGTCGAAAACGCCTCCCACTAAGTGTGCCTCCCGAGGTAGGTGTGGAATTTCCTACTATGACTCTCTATCAACATAGTATCACTTTGGCGCCACCACGGCAAAGCTTACGAGTCTCTATGGTGAGGATCGCCGCAAGGTGTGGGATCATCACTGACCTTCAAAATACTTAATTCGTGGAAAAGAACTAACCCAAACTAAAGATGCGAAATACTAAAGAGTCATAATAAATGAGAAACTATCTTGGAATCCCCATGTCAATGAATTTATTAAAAAATCAAACAAAACCTTAGGCTTTATAAAAAGAAACTTTTACAAATGTAACAAAAGTATTAAACTAAAATGCTACATCACCCTGGTAAGACCTATACTAGAATATGCATCTTATGTTGGGACCCATCCACCAAAGAAAATATTGATAAGTTAGAACAATTCCAAAAAAGAGCTGCCAGATTCATTACTGGAGAATATTCAAAACTGACAAGAGTAACACCATTAGTTAAATCATTAAACCTTGAAACACTAGAGGATAGAAGAACCAAGAGTAAATTAGTAATTATACATAAGGCAATTAATTCTAATTTAGAAATACAACAAAAAGATAACTTAATACAACCCTCAAATAGACATAAAGATAAAAAAACACCTTTCTTATTCCATATGCAAGAACAAACACATACACGTTTTCTTTCTTTCCGTCCGGTATTCGGGCGTGGTATAGGTTGCCGGAAGAAACCAGGAAAGCCAACACTTTATCATCATTTACAACTCTAGTAAGAATACAGGACTAAACATAAACCATAGAAATACGTAGGACGCAATAATCTTCTGTACAGAAGGAGCTTCTGTAACATATAAGATAAGATAAGAATTTATTTGTTTCCTTTTCTTTGTTACTCTTAGCAGTTGACATTTTTCTGGGTGGAAGGACATACTCCAGTTAGTTTCCCATTTTATTAATGCATCTAAGTCTTTTTGTAACCCGGGTACCCGTTCGAAATTTGGACGGGTAACCGGGCAGCATTTCTCAACAAAATTGACAGCCCTACCCACAAGTAGTTTAGGAAATGGCAACAAGACATTAAGAATGACTTCTCAGTTGTTTAATGTATCGGATGTGATAACTTTTCTTTAAAATATACTTGTTTTGATATTTTTATTGTTTGCTTGCGAGTAAGTGATATTTTATATCAAATGCATAAGTTCTCCCGTTAAGCTTTTTAAATATTTAGACGTCTGGTTTTTATAACATTTTCTTTAAATATTTTCAATGATTAATGTAATATGATATTGTTAGATTTGACTAAAACTAAACACATATTGTTTGGACCTGAGATCTAATCTCTTAAGGCCTTGGCTAATACTTGGGCAATCTGCTCCACCTGTTGGGCAGTGCCATACAACATTGTCTGGACGTTAGATTTGACTACACCACTCGGGTTGCGAAATAAAAAAAAGTATTCAATTTTTCCCAAGTGGGTGTAGTCTAACTAGAGGCAGGGCGGACTTGAAAAGAAAATTTATTTTGCTTTCTAAAAAAGTTTACGGATTTACAGACGAAACATTTTCTGTATAAAAGGATTATCTGTAAAAGTTAAAATAAGACTTGTCTTTATTTGCTCGCATCACTTTGTTGTTTGTTCCTTCTTTTATCCTAAAAATAAAGGCGTATGTCTATCATTTATGATGTTAACGGGATTTAACATGGCGAGTTTTATATAATCTTTCTAATGACATGCGAAAGTTTTCTTACCTTCAACAACAACAACAACAAAAGAATGTATTTTGCTTATGCATGCGTATTCTTGGACCGTAGTCGTATTGTTGATGATTATCTGATATGGGTTGCTCTTGTTTACAACTG
Organism: Radix auricularia; assembly: GCA_002072015.1. Taxonomy (NCBI): domain Eukaryota; kingdom Metazoa; phylum Mollusca; class Gastropoda; family Lymnaeidae; genus Radix; species Radix auricularia. Next base: position 146,451 of record MUZC01001596.1, read on the forward strand.
GACACAAATCTGCATGTTCATAGGTGCATGTAGTTTTCAAAATACATCCTTCATCCTTTCGACACAAGGCAATATCATGTAGCTCATCTTCTCCATAGTTCCTCAGACTCAAGAGGAATTCTTCAGCATAGTAGAAAAATGCCGCGCATGTTAAACCGCTGGCCAATCGTTGTCGGGTGATTCGAACATGTTCTGTGGACAGAATATATAGCATGATCAACAATGCAGCTTAATTTTTTAAATATAAATTATATAATAAAAGTGGAAATAGATTATAAGTGCCATTGTTCACGTTTGAGGCTTATTTTTTTAAAGAGCAAGCTAACAGTTTATGACATGTCAGCTACACCAAAATGGTATCATTCTTAAAAACTAATTGCTTTCCTTTAACAGTATGTACAATGTAAGAAATTGCTATTGTAAGATATTTATTAACAAATTACACCAATTATTATTATGTATTTTAAAAGCCCATTGATTAGGCATATTTTAGTGGAATTCATTTGATTTATTAATACATTTTTAAAATGCCACAAATTATAATAATGTGTTTTAATTCATTAAATCTAAAGTAAAAGAAATTTGAAACTATCGTTTCTCTACCGTCGGATATTGGAGCTTTCACCATCACAACGTGCACCAAGAATAGAAACACAAATGTATACATCTTTTGGTATGTGTCTTTGAGCTTGTAAAGTAAAGCAAAAAAAAAGGAGGTATTATTGCCATGAAAGAGATATTTTGTAATTTCTATCATTAAACATGATTTAAATTTAAACTAATAAACTTTTCATCAAGGATAATAATTTTTTAATTTCTCCATATTGACAAAGTTTTTCCCAAATCCCTCATATCAGAATGGTAATTTAATGTAAAATAAATTCGAGTATTATTCAGTCTTTATAACATGTAGAGAAAACCTATTCGCTCATTTTCGATTGACTTGCATAGCTTAAGTTGTTTATAAGTTAAAATAAATTACTCCACTCTCTCACTTTTCTAGAACCCAGCCCCGCCCTTTCTTTCATTTAGTCCATAATTTTTTCTCTTCCTATCGCTTGTGCTAATTGCAATAAAGCATTCTTTATGATCTTAAACAGCAATTGTCAATTTTAACAAGCTACCCACACAAGTTAAAAAATAAAGTTCCTGGACCACTGTCTTGTCAACTGATAAATATAATTTGGTGAAAACAATCAACCGGCTTGTGAAGAAAAGTGAAATGAAATAATATTTCAATTACCATTTTGACAATGTTTTAAACAATCCTCTTGCGGTGACTCTTCAAACACAACCTACTTCTCGTCAAACACAACCTACTTCTCGTCAAACACAACCTACTTCTCGTCAAACACAACCTACTTCTCGTCAAACACAACCTACTTCTCCTCAAACACCAGTCCCGAATCAATGTTGCCCCGTATGGCTATATTTTGTAAATGTATTGAAGGCATAGCTGGACTTGGGGGGGGGGGGTAGAGTTGTGAGAGCAGAAGGGAGACGTTAAAACAAAACCAATATATTGACCTGTTCCCAACATGCACTTGTGACTCATCAATGTCATTTTTCAAAGGGCGCAGCACCGGTGTTTAACAGGTTTGTCTACGGTCTAAACTGTACATTAAATCAACGGCTTAAACATGATATATGTATGAATGTAAATATTTCTGCTGTGTAGAAAGAAATGATTATAAACGGAATTAAAACTCGTTGAAAAGACTATTCGTCTTTTTTTTCATAATTGTAGAACAAAATATCTTTTTCAAATTAAAAATATTGGTGATTTGCATCCATCGGTTCGACTGAAAGAATGTGAAGTTTGGTAGACTGTTTATTGTTTTCTAATAACCCAGTTATCTTACTGTAAGAAATGGTCATGTTTCAAAAAGTAAATTACACAGATTGCTAAAGCCTTAGAGGAGGAATCTTAAACTCACATTGTCTAGAGTGTAAGGGCTCCTGGGAGATGGGGTTCATCAATAATTTCACAAAAATATTCAAATAGGCAATCGTAAAATGTGATCAATCTTATTTATAATTTACTGGCTGACTCGTGGTGCGTTGCAACGTTCTCAGAAGGCAGAAAATTAAAAGAAACCAATGCATGGTAATTGTTAAAAATGCCAGAAACCTATACGGAAGTGAACTTAAATTCTTTATAAATTTTCCTGACAATAATTGTATCAATAAAATAATATTTACATAGCTTACATAAGAATAAAACAGCAATAAGGGCCCCCAGCAGTGGCGGCGTCGTGAGGGGGGGATGAACCAAAGCCTAAAATTTTACTGTGTTTGATTTTATGTCAGAAAAAAAGAATACACGATTCTTTTAACTAGAAAGAAAGTAAGAAATACAATGATATACATTAAAAGTGAAAATTTTATTGTTTTAAAAAAAAATCAGTTAACTTGCAATAATAAAACAATTTCAGCACACAAACAAAATTAAAACAAATAAGAAAAAAAAAGAAACAGACGCAGCAGAGAGATCTTGAAAAATGTTGGATATAAAGCCATTTAGGCTTTGACACACTAACAGCATGAATTAATCCCACCTCACTATATCCTCCACCTTTGTGGTGTGGGGGGAGTACAATTTTTCTCAAATACAAAAAAAAAGCAAAAGATGGGCTTTTATTTGTTTTTTGTTTTTGTTTTTATAAGAAAATTTTGAATTCGATGTCTTTGAATCAATATTTTGTTATAGGTATTAAAGACGTGCAAGTATAGATATGCATGTTTATATAAAGGTAGTCCACCGCTCACGACAGTCCCATCCCGACTTACGCTGTTTCATGGCTACAAACGAGCCCCAAAAAAGAATAATATTACATGTTATTCTGTATTTTAACCTTCCCCCCCCCCCCCCAAAGTTTGTTTTTCGTGGGGTAAAGAATTGTTTTCTCTATTTGAAATCAAAAAGTAATAAAAAATAGTTATTATTATTTCAACCTACAACTTAAGTTTGAGATTTTTTTCATGGCGAAGTTTTCAATCAAGTCAGTCAAGCTAAATAAGTTTACAAGTTCTTTTTCAATACTCATTTGAGAGAGCATATTCAGTCTTGTTTGTCCAATATGATTTCTAACTTATTTTTGTATTCTTTTCAACTTTGAAAAGGATCGCTCTCTGATGCAGCTTGATGTCATCATTGAGAGATAGATGCGAAGTGTGATGTTACATTTGTAAATAACTGAAATTTAGCTCATTTAAAAGTAGCAAAGTTTTTAGCTCTTGCACTTGTTTTGAGTTTCGCATTGTGCTACTTCCTTTTCCTTAACCTAAGCCTGGGGATGGACAATAACTTTTTTAAGAGTTCCGAAAATTGGACTAATTCTGAAGGTAAGCAGTTATCGGAATCATTTTCATATTCTTCATAAACTTGGCTGCTGCCCATCGAATGCCGTCATTGCTGAGTTCAGAATTGATGTCTTTATTTGCACTTAGCCGATGTTGAAGTGCTCAAAAGGTTTTTCAATGATTACCAGTAATACTATTTGGTGATGTCTTCCTGTATGGTTGTAAGGCCTGGACGCTCACCGCAGACCTCCAAAAAAGAATTAATGCGTTAGAGATGAGATGTTTTCGAAATGTACTAAACATCTGCTAAATGGCGCCCATCACGAACGAAGCGGTCCGCGATAAAATAAGTGATGTCATTGGCCCTTACGGGGACCTTCTCACCTCAATTAGAAAGAGGAAAATACGATGGTACGGACACGTGACAAGATCTGGAGGTCTCTCAAAGACGATTTTGCGAGGCACAGTCCAGGGAAGAAGAAAAAGAGGCAGACCAAGAAAGAGTTGGGAGGACAATATCAAAGAGTGGACAGGCCTGTCATTTAGCGATTCCCAGAAGCCAGTTAAGAACCGTGACACATGGCATGAGATAGTGTGCAGCTCAAAATGGTGCCCCAACGACCCAGCGTCGGGTTAAGTTTAGTTCAGATGTTCTTTATCAAATTGACACCTTCTCATCTTTGATAGTATGGACGATTTTTATACTCTTTTTTTTCCACGGTCTTGTCCTTTCCTTTGTCTTCATATGCATCAAATAAAAAAACTTTTAAAAACCTTTTTTTTTTAAATAATGAGAGACTAAAAATACTCGGCTGAAATCAATGATATTCTCGGCTCTTGGAGAGATAAATTGGTTTTCTGAAATGTCTCTAAAATTGATTCCCAAAATTCAAGTAACATAGCGACTTTAAATTGTTCAAGTTCCTTCAAGTAAACAGACACGGGGCTGATTTTCGTTAGATGCTAATTCTGTCAGTGCTGCCATATTTGTGAGAGACGTGTTGTGTTGTTGTATTGACATGGTATGAGCGTGCGAATTGACCGAGTCTGAAACACGTCGTTTGTGCTGTGAACGGAAAATTATGTGTGGTCCTGCGTTCGCTATGTAACAGAGGTTGATTCTAAGATTCATTAAAGATATATGTTACCCCGACGACAAGGAGTTGAAGTCGTGTTTCTTGACTTGTAAGTTCTTTTACAATATTCTCATAGTATGAGTTATTAACACACCTTACAGCACGAAGACTTTGTTAGCATGTATCAATTGTATGTGTTCTTCAAGTTCCTGTCAACGATGAATAGATGCAACAAGCCAGTTATAAATATTTTGCAGAAGACAATAAAAACATGACTGCAGCAGGACAAACTGCTCTACTTTTCACAAACCAAGTGAAGGGAATGAGCAGTACACAGTACATGATAAACAACACTGCACTTCTTATAAAGAAAAACCCAGACTCCGTTATACTTGCTACTTATATTTAAAGCATTTATTTATGACTGTCCAAAACATTTTCAGGGATTCATATAAACATTAGCACATCTTTATTATACATTATAATAACATTTAAAGCATTGGGGGCCCCTAGCTTTAGCCCGCTTAGCCCCCTCCCTTTAATCCACCTTAGAAGGAGGGGTAATGCATCTGTGATGATGTGTGACTAGGCAAGGGTGTGTTTAAAAATATGACTTTACTCAAAAAACGCAACTTTGAATAAAAGTTGCTCTCAAATATTTCATTGTTTACAATTTATTTAATGACGCTTTCAATGGCTTTGTGAAACGATATTAAAGTGCATACTTACACTAAATACATATATAAATGAAAATAAATTATTTTCAGCATGCTAAATTTATTGAGAAAATATGGCTTTTGAAAGGGGGTGTCTACACTTTGTTACGTCATGTCGGAAAAAGAGGTAGGGGTTTACGTTTTTATGACAAAGTATGACGCGGAGGGGGGGGGGGAATTGGTAACCTAACGTGACGTCATTTATGGACGTCCCCTTTAAATCGTGAAGGGGTGACACCATGAGCTACCGCCCCGGGTTACACTAACCGTAGCGACGCCCCTGATCCCCCAGCCCCAAATAACTTTAAACTTTTTATAACATACTGCCGTTGTACTCAAAATATTTCCACTGTATCCAGGCGATTGGTTGAGTAAGGTATCGATAAAGCTTATATTAAAAAATATTTTATTTTTATTTTTTCCCACTGGGACAATACCATGAAAATGACGTTGGTGTACGTCACATTTTGAAGCGTTTTGATCTCATCTAAATTTTGCATGCAAAATTTTCAGCTATTGTATATTTATCACTTTTCATTTATTGCAAGGTAAGTAAAAGAAAATAAACATTTATATTTTATAACTTAGCTTCTATTTGTCCTTTTCGTTTATATTTCTAATGATGGAATAAGACATTTTTAAGTCCCGAAAATCGCAATAGTGTTGTATTCCCTCCACCCGTTCCCATGAATGAATATAACTATTACCAAAAAAAACGAAAAAAATAATCAAATGATTTTTAAAGCCCGTACACAGTCTCAACTTGTATCATTTTTGTTAATATCTTAATTCAACCCGTGCATCTTTTTCCTTCATATAATATGGACGCATTGCAAACAGTTTGGAAACCACTCTTGCAATATTTTATCAGTAGCCACAGATGATGCTACAGCGATGGTAGAGCGCTATATTGGTGTTCTTGCATATTTAAAAATGAAGGTGCTGAATGCATTCTTAGCACAATAAATCAACCATTGTCAACATCTAGTTGCCAAAAATGTAAGTGCACGTCTACATAATTAATTACGTTAAGTAATTAAAACTATTAACACAATAAAAAACACATCATTGACAGGTTTGACAGTAAATATAACCAAATCTCCAGAGCTATCCTTCTGACTTGCATGTATTTAATACCAAAAATGTGTGTGGCTTAATTAGTTTAGATACTTTTATTTTAATTGTTTTATTCTTTGAAAAATCGTGTGTAATGCGAAGCGTGTATTTAAGTACAAGTCATGGATACATGTCATGGCATAGGCATAAATGTCACGGCATGCATGTCAAGGCATAGGCATAAATATCACTGCATGGACTTCATGTCAAGGTATATATGTCACATACTATCAGAAGGAACGAAGATTTATTGGATTCCGTTGAAAAGATAACCTATGATAAATTATCTAAAATTAAACATTAAAACTTAAAAGATAATTTGTCGAGCTCTAGATCGGTCAATATTTCCTGTTATCTTAACGTATCTTAACGTTTATAATACATTGGTTTTTTCTATATATGGAGCAACTGAGACCTACGCTTATTAATGCTTTATGTCTAGTTTGGAATTTTATTAGAGTTTTCGTTTCTTAATAATAATCTATTTATATGCATTTCTACAAATTTAAATGTTTAAATATAATGGTACTTCTAGATACAAATTCTTCAATATTCAATAGATCTAATATACGAAAGGCCACTGGAAGAAACTTTGTTCCAGGATACGAAAGAAATCCAAGATACGAAAGGCCATTAGAATAAATTTTTGTTCCAAGATATGAACAAAATCCAAGATTCGAAAAAAATGCACAGCTGACAACTCTGGAAATAACGTGGCATCATTCAACGTGCCACGGCAGGGGCAGATTAAGACTGCACGGGGCCCCGGGCTGCATTCAAACGGGGGCCCTATCCAGCCAGCGTCCCTTAAAATGATTGTTAACAGCTAATATAAGACTGTAACTAAACATTAATAATGAAAAAAAAACGAACACGAAGAAGTATCTGTTTGAAGTGTTCGCCGGTATGTTACAATTCACGGTGAAAACAAAAACTTTTAATTCCACTGCTGGGAATCGAACCCGGTACCGCTCGCATTACAAGCCATTACTCTCTCCACATGGCCAGCGGAGCTCGTAACAACGGAGAAATTTTAAAAATAATAAAAACGATTTAAACTATGTTCTCTAAGGGAGGCAACTATATACAGTTGTAGAGATAATATTTATTAATTTATTTTATTTATTATATTTCTAAGGGTTCACGCAAACATTTGTACACTTTTATTATAAAATATCAAAAGTTTGGGGGCCCCTAAACCGTCGGGGACCCGTAGCTTTAGCCCGTTCAGCCCACCCCCACCCTTAATCCGCCATGGGGGCCACCAACAGGTCTGATCTCCTATTGGACAATTCCAGCCCTACTGCTGTGTGTTTGTGCGTGTCATGCATGCTTTATTTAGTGTATAGTTTGTTTGCTGTTGATGGATTAACCCAAATTATTAATCGATTGCCTCAGTGGAAAGGATAAGTTCACATTTTTATACATAGTAATTTGTATTTATTTTATTGTTTTTATTGTTTTATTATTATCTATTTATTAGTTTTATGATGTGTATCTGTAGGGTTTGAAGAGTCCTACTTAGTTTTTTCTATAGTTTACCATGACTTTATCAATTCTTTAGTGCTATTTCTGTGTGGCTTGGAACGGATTATGTATTTTACATGTAAATCATTTTTGGAGATACAAAGATCCGAGATACGATAACCTCCACGGAACTGATTGAATTCGTACCTGCATGTACCACTGCACTTATAACTTGTAGCATTATAGCCAACGTTTATTAGGATCATTAGGAAAGATACGTGAAACGTATAAATTAAAACGACTTTTATTAACAGAATTGTTTTAAATATCCATACAAAGGACAGTGAAATTTATCGAGGTTACATTGCTTTCTCTGATAGGGTTCCCTTTCCCATCTTGATCCTATACTCCGATGTTATCCCGTGCCCCCCCCCCATAATGATCATTTTGAAAAAATGAAATAAATGAGTGGTCCACAACATTTTTATCGCCGTGGACCGGTTAAAGTTTAATATTTGTACAGCAGCCCACTGACGTGTTTGGGGTGTGGGTCGGACGTTGATTATTTATATTCTAAATTGTTTTAAGTAATTTTCGTTAAGTTGTATACAAAATATCTTCTAGCATTGGTAAGGGATTTTCCGACTGGATGACCATCTTATCTCTGTGTATAAAATATTTTAGAGAGGTCACGTGGTCTGCATCCATCTCCTCACAAAGCTCCTCAAACTGCCGTGAATTCAGGGCTTGTGCCTTGATGTGATAAATAACTTTAATAAAATATAGCCATTTAATTACTTGTACAGTTCTACTAATTTAACTTCGGTTTACAAAGATAATGTACATAGCCAATCCTCATAAACTTCCTCCATAAATATTCGCCTAATTATTATGGTTAGACACCCAATATGATAATCTGATGACATTCTCCTTTACTTAAGCGGTGGCCACTAGAATGTTCATCTGTCTTTCGTGTTCAATTTTTTTTTTTTTTTTTGTTTATTTCAAAATATCCAGATACTTGTTTTTTTTTTTTTAAGTTACATAATTTCAATAAAACATACCCCGATGAATAAAATGGAAATGATTTAATGTCTCTTAAGCGGCGCGGTACCCCTTGTTCCATAGACCAGTACCCCTTGTTCCACAGACCAGTACCCCTTGTTCCACAGACCAGTACCCCTTGTTCCATGGACCGGTACCCCTTGTTCCACTGACTGGTAGCCCTTGCTCCTCGTCCCGAAATTTCTTGTTCCATGGTCCGGAGATTTCCCTTTCCCAAGCATTGATCCCGTTCTGTATAGCGAAACCTTTGGAGACATTTCTATCACTCAAAGATACAAATATACTCTAGTCAGACATAGAAACTTAAGAAACTTAGGATTCCTTACCAAACGGGATTAATACGTGGACAGGGAATTGATCCATACATATAACATGTCATGGCATTAAATCACGCCACATACACACACATTATTTTCCGGATCTGGATAGTTTGGCCATATCATTTGCGTGATCCGGATACCGGATATCTCCACATTTAAGTGTGAGAGCATAGAAGGTTAACTTTACTACTTTCTATTTAATACTATTTATTAAAATATTTATTATCATCCATCATATCTAATATCTAAAATAAAAAGTCTGTGACACTGTTAACGTAAACGATGAAAATTTTACAATAAATTAGTTGAACGAACTGAACTGAATTTCAACGAACTGTGTAGTTTGTACCAAATGGTCAGTGTTGTACTGAGCGCGTGGTGAGGTGGACAAGAGAGCCATAATAAAAATAAAAACTGTTCTTTTATTCAGATGATTTAAGTTTAATATGTTGTTAGTTAACTTTGTTATCTGGGTAGAACATACATTTCTATACTTGTAACTTTTAACTTAATATTTTTTCTCGTATTGAAATAAATTGTTTTACTATATTTTGCATGGATTTGAATGATTTCATGATCAACGCTCACTTTCAAAAGACATCTTTTACATATAGGCCTAAGTTTATAAACTGCAAGAACCCGTGTCGCGAGTTCGAACCTAACTGGAACTGAAATCCGGAACCTATTTTATACTGCCATAAGTGTTTGACGAATCCGGATTGTGGCGGAAATCTCAAAATCAGGTATATTAATATATATATATTCTATATACATACATACATACACATATAAATGATTTAAAATACCCATTATAAGCATTTTGTTGTTTATTTTACAGTATTTTCGATGTGGATTTTTTTCTGTCTTTTCATGGATGAGCTTCTGCATTGTCAACAAAAGTGAATTTAGTTTTAAAGCATCATGAATTTGCAAAGATTTTCTAATTTCTTTTTCCTGAGCAATTTATATCTAAATTGATTTCATGATATGGCTGTGAGTACTGTGACTTGTGACCGTGAGCGATTAAATGAATTTACTTCCTAATTAGAGTTACTTCCTGTGTGGGATGATAATAATAATATATATTTTAATTTTAGGCCATTTTTTTCATTTTGAGCAATTTAGAAAATTCAAATGTAAAAAATAAATTAAAAGGACAAAAAATAATCAAGCATTAACAAACACATGAAGTCATTACCTTTTTATTTAACAGATGTTTTACTTGTATAAGATTATATTTTTATATAAAGCTAGTATTAGTGTAGTAAGTCTAAGGCATATCAACTAATGGGACTAATAAGAAAATAAGAAAAAAAATATTGGTCTCTCTCTCTTATTCTTTTTTTTTCACGTTTTAGGGTCATCTGTTCGAAGGTCTTAATAAATGACTGTGTAAGTAGCCAATAATTGTAATTGACTGTGTAATTAGCCATTATGCGTAATTGACTTTGTAATAATCATTGTCTGTAATTGACTGTGTAATTAACCAATATTTGTAAGTGACTGTAATTAGACATTATTTTTGATGTAACATGTCTAATTTTGATTTAAAATTAAATGCAGATTTTTAATATTTTGTAAACACCTGTTGCATATTTTGAAATTATTTCCTGAGAACATTTTCAATGTTATTTTTTTTTAATATTATATTTTCGCTGCTCTTGAGCATAAGAAATGAAGATTTTCACACTTATTAAAACTCAATTTGTTCCTCCTGATGTTGTCAAGCATTTAAAAAATATAATGCTTGAATTGGTGTGTGTTAGATCACTGTTCAAGGGATCAGCGCCCTGACATCCTGTAGGCCATTGAGACGAACGCCATGAAGACAATGGCGACACCTAAAGAATAAAGTAACGTATGGCACATAAAGATGCTATAACATAAGTTGACATAAGGAAGTTTACAAAAGCGAAACGCAACGAAGATATTGAGAAAAATAAAGTTGTTTAAGTCAATTACAACTCAACATTTTTATTGGTAGTTAGTTACTTAAGTTAATTAATGGTTAAGTATTCCAAACTTAAATAGTTTAATGATAAAAATCATCAAATTTTTTTGTAATTTAAGGGAAATTTATGTGTTTAAAGTAGCCAGTCAGATATTCTAAACTAATTTTTATTTTAAACTTTTTAATCATCTTCTCCAGATATATTCCATTTTCTACCGTCTCTGCTTACAAGCAATAATCATGTGGTAGACGTCAGCTGAAGTTAATATACAAATCAAAGTAAGAGACGTCAGCTAAAGTTAAATTACCAGTCAAAATAACAGACGTCAGCTAAAGTTAAATTACCAGTCAAAATAACAGACGTCAGCTAAAGTTAAATTACAAATCCAGTTTCTTTTTTTTAAATATATTTTTAAAAAATAAGTGTAATTGTAATTAGTTTTCAAATATAATAGTTTTACAACTCATTAGACCTTTTTGTAACATGACTTTAAATAACACTTGAGAAATAAGACTTAACAATATTTTCCATTGTTAATATGGAGTTTTTTCCTTCGTATGCTTAACTTTGAGTTCATTTTTGTGTGTTGCTTTAAAAAAAACATTGTTCAGAATATAATTTTTAACGTCTTTAAGACAAAGGAAATAACTCGTTAAAACAAAAAATGTAAATTGCCAGTTTTTTGTTAATCCCTAGAAATTTTCCGTTAAATTACGTAACAAATCTATTTTTATTTTAGCTTAACTAAAATGTATCGAAAATTGGCAATTTTTCAATAGATAACGATTAAATTTAAATTAATCGATAACGGCTCTATTTAAAATACATGTTTATTTCAATATAAATCATATTACATATATTTTTCAATGTCTTTCAAGCTCGTGTAAAATCATGATGGGAATAAATTCTTAAACAATTACGAAAATATAGATTTTGGGCCCCCATCTCCGTCCCCATAGAAATGGACATCAGAAGTTAAACGCCATATGGTATTTAATATTGTCTTTAAAGTATGTAACTTAACTACCAAGTTAGGTAAAGATCCATTCATTTTTCAATTAGCCAAGGCTTCAAACAATGTTTATATAGCCCATATAAGAAAAAACATGTTGGGCCCCCGGCCCCCATGAGTGTCATTGTCAATGTTCAAATTTTTATTTTCACAAAAACAACCCCGGAAGCATTTTTACCAATTTTATAAAGTTTCTTAAGATTGGATGAATGGTTTAGTCAGATGTAACGCATAAATTTGATGAACATTGGGACGAAATGTAACCTGTCACTGAAGTCAAAAGGAAAGTTCTTATGGCTTACAAGGAAAAGCCTACACCCGACAGGTTGCATCCCTTAAAAACAGAAAAGTCGTCTGCCCAAAAAGTTGCACGTAAATGTGCCAATACCTACTCGCTTAATCTCTGTTTCAACAAACAATCAGCTGCAGACATGGGCAATGCAAAAGCCATGTACGAAAATATAAAAAATGTAACTGGCCTCTTGACGTCCAAAGTTGCTCCCCTGGAGTCAAAAAGTGGAGAAATTATCAAAGACCAGGCAGCACAGCTAAAATGGTGGGTTGAGCACTATCTGAAATTGTATTCGCAGTTACCACAATCTCCAGCACCGCTCTAGATGACATCCCAGATATGACCCTCATGGAATAACTTGAAGTCGTACCCACACAGGAAGAGCTGAGCAAAGCAATTGACACCCTAGCTTGTGGAAAAGCGCCTGGGTATGATAGCATACCACCAGAGGCTCTAAAGAGTGGCAAGACAGCTTTACTCCAACCATTGCACGAGCTTCTGTCCCTCTGCTGGGAACAGGGCTACATCCCCCAAGACCTAACGGATGCAAATATAGCGTCACTGTATAAAACATAGGTTGTATGAGTGATTGAAATAATTATCGCGGCATTTCGATCCTTAGAATTGTAGGAAAGGCCTTTGCCCGTGTCATACTAACACGTTTACAGAGCCTATCATCCCGTATTTATCCAGATTCTCAGTGCGGTTTCCGGGCTGGTTCAGGAAAAATGCAGAGAGCAGCAGATACCGCTATACATTGCCTTTGTGGACCTTACAAAAGACTTTGATTTGAGTCAGTCGAAAAAGGCTATTCCAAATACTGGCAAAAATCGGCTGTCCCACACACCTAATTGATATCATCAGATATGTCCATGAAAATTTGCAGGACACAGTGCGGTTGGATGGAGCTATCTCATAAGCCTTTTAAGTCAGCAGCGGGGTTAAACAAGGTTGTGTACTCGCACCCACACTGTTTACACAAGAGAGCTGATGGATGACTTTTCAACAAGACCAAGACCAAAACGACAGATGTCCTAATTCGAGAGCTACTATTTGCGGATGATGCGGAACTAACACCACAAACAGTAATTGGTTTGCAACAACTCGTGTCAAGCTTCTCGAGCGGCTTCAAAGACTTTGGTCTGCAAATCAGTTTCATAAAGACCAACATCATGGGCCAAGACACTCGACCTCCTCCTACCATCAATATTTATAATGAAAAATGGGAGGTTGTGGACAGCTTCTCCTACTTGGGGTCCAAGATCTCCAATAAACTGTCCAATGAAGAGGAAATAAACAGCAGAATCGGCAAGGCAGATGCCACAATGGTTAAATTGAATAAGCGGGTCTAGCAAAACACCAAACTACCGGAGAAAACCAACCTGTGCGTCTATCGAGGCTGTGTCATCATTACGCTACTATACGGGAGCGAGACATGGACCACTTATACATCCCAAGAACGCAAGCTTAATAGCTTCCATTTGATATGCCTGCGTCGCATCCTTGGTATTAAATGGCAAGACAAAGTGCCTAATAGTGAGGTCCTAATGCATGCCATACCCAAAGCATGTTTTCAATCCTTAGTGAAAGACGCCTGAGATGGCTATGACATGTTTAAAGAATAAGCCCTGGTCGCATCGAAGGAGTGAAGAATGGATGAGGCTGCAGACAGAAGAGCTAGGAGAAAGGCCAAAACATTTGGAAGCACAGAACTCGTGTGTAAAAACTGTGGTAAAGACTGTCACTCAAGGATAGGACAGCACAACCACTCTAGAAAATGCCATCCAACCAACGGTGATGAAACATCGTCTCGCAATACGGAAGGATGCCGAATATATTTAACGCATTAACTTATTTTTACAGCTTATATAAGCAAAAAGGGCCCATTCGGTGCAAGTTAAAAACATCTTTTCATTTTTATGCATTATTTGTCACGATCATTAAAAAATAAATGTGGAAAATATCTTAATCATATACACAAAATAAAGACAATGGGGCCCCGGCCCCGAAGTTATGGTAATTAGGATTTCAGTGCCCTATAGTATTTTAATATTAGCTATCAAATTTTCATATACAAAGTTTGGTTAAGATCTATTAATTAAAACAGATGCTAAAGCTTAAACTAATTTTTATATAGTACTAAAAACCCAAAATGAGATTATGAAATTTGAAAACAAATGTTACCAGTTAACATCCGGGAACGTACTGAACTGTCTTCAAAAGTTTCTTGACGATTGAATGCATGGTTTAGCAAGCTATAACAGACATGCACACACACATATACACACACAGACATACTTTCATTTAGATAGATAGATAGATGGATGGATGGATGGATGGATGGATGGATGGATGGATGGATGGATGGATGGATGGATGGATGGTTTGATGGATAGATAGATGATATATAGATAGAAAGAAGTAACAACACATTAAGGGTCTCTGGGCACATTCGGTGCAAGATTTCAATTTCAAAAAGACGTTCATTTTAATTCAGATTTAACTTGGATATATTTTTTAAGATCGTTAAAAAGTGCAAAGAAAAATATCTTAAACATTTACGAAAAAAAAACATATGGGGGCGCCTGCCCCGAAGAATTTGACATTTGAAGTTCAGTGCCTTAAGTATTTTAATAGGGCATACCAAGTTTTTGTATACAAATTTTGTTTAAGATCCATCCATTTGCTTAGTAGCTAACACATACGCTAATTTTATATAGCTCATAATATTTTAAAAAATTACAGGTCCCATTCAGGGCAAGTAATAAAGTTGAAAACACATGTTCATTTCAATATAGATAATAATGGATACATTAAATATTACTTGTCAAGATCTGTAATATATGTATAGGGGAATAAAATCTTATAAGTTTACGAAAATAAGGTATTTTTGGCGCCATAAGGAGTTCAGTTTCCTATAGTATTTTATAATTGGCTATCAAGTATTTAAATACAATGTTTGGTTAAGATCCATCAATTTAGCAAGTAGCTAGCTCTTAAAATAATTTTTATAAAGCTTATTTAAGCAAATAAATGGCATTATGCGCCCCCGGCACCCCATATGTGTTAAATGGAGAAAAAAAGTTGCCAGTTACCATTGCCAAAGCATATTCAACAGTCTCAAAAGGTTTCATGATGATCGGATGAATGGTTCAGTCTGTTATAAAGGACAAACACACAGAAACACATACAAACATGCTTTGATTTATACATATTAATAGATTTCCGTGACAAAGTTCTCTAGAAATACTGGATATTCAGCGTATGCTTACCAGAGAAAGAGTTTTCTCCTAGAGGGATAGCAGCTGTAAAAAAAATTATTTGCTGATAGTTAGTATAAGAAAATATAACGATTTTTTATTTCATTTTTTAAATTATTTTTTAAGCTAGTAATTAAATGTGTAACACTGTAAAAATATTTTATTTGATTATAGAAAACATTTCACGTGCCGTATTAAGCAGCTCGCATAACTTAGCATATTTGGTTGTAGATATATTACAGTTTATCTTAGACTGGAAAACAGAGGCGTCACTAGGGTTGGTGTCACCCGGGGCGGTAGCTCATGGTGTCACCCCCCTATGATTTAACCCATGGAACTCCTCCGAGTTTTCCAGTGCCAAATAACGGGAATATATAGAATTTTACGGTCTGGTGTCACCCCCCTGATGGTGTCACCCGGGGCGGCCCGCCCCCTCCGCACCCCCCTAGCGACGCCACTGCTGGAAAAGACATTACAGAAATTTTTTTTTAAGTTATTAACAGACACTCTGTGGTGTTTACCGATTTCTAAATATAAACATTTCATTAACTTTACAAAATGGAAAACTTATTTCTTCTGAAATTCACATGCACGTTATCTAGGCGTGTTTTTTCCATTCGTTTTTCAATGATTAACAAGTATAATGAAGTTAGATCCGTTATTGAAAATTTACCAATAAAAAGTAACATTTAATGAGATACCACATCACAATACCATCATATCACAAAATTTACTGCTGAGATCTTAATAATTCTTTACATCGGTTTGAAATAGTCAAAGATGTGTCATCGATCATCTAGTAAAAAAGACATCGAAATGCACTTAAAAAAAGATAAACTTAAAATCTTCTTGTTTCCTTGATTACATTTAAAATTTAAAGTGAATACCTTCATTTTTTGAATGAGAAAAAACCCAATACTTCATGCAAGCTGTATTATCTGAAAATAGAATTATTTTATAGCTTTAATAGTACAAATAATATTTTTTAATAAGACTCTTATAAAAAATTGGTTGTTAAGTTTATTTGTCTGAGGAGAAGTTTAGTTTGTAAGTTACCCACACTTGCTTAAAAATTGCCTTCGTGTGTGTACAACCAGGTCAAATCTTAGAACTGAAAATTCAAAAAGAAAAAGAATATTGCAAGAATAGATACGACCGGCGGCGTAGCATACGCCGCAGACTTGCTAACCATAGATAATGCAAAGGGGAGGTGAGAGAACGGACACAAACAGCAGCACAAGTGCACAGCGGTTGTTGTTACTTGCCCCCACCCTTTACTACCATCCTTTGCCCATCATAAACTTTGATTGTACGACCCCAGAGAGGGTTATTCGTCATGCTTACTTGTACATACTGGGTATAGGGAAATATATACATATTTTATATTTTTGGTGGCAATAGATACCAGCAATTTAATTTGATTTTTAAGTTAACTGTGATAAGAGTTCAAATGCTTGTTCAACAATAATTACAATCACAATCTGATTTAAAGAAGGTGTTTGTCTTTTTAAATAAAATTTCAAAGGCGAGAAATGTTCACTCTATGAGAGATAAACGATTACATTTCCTGAAATTTGTATAAACAATCAATAATGACATCAATTATTAATTTATTTATTTTTAATTTTACATAGTGATTAATTTATATATCTCCTTTTCACTTCATTTTGAATCATCGTTGTTTTGTTACACTAACACGTATATATGTTTGTACTTTTTACTGTTAAACATTAGCATAAATTAAGACACTACTGTTAATACTTAACATTTAAAAGTCCAGGAATACGTTTAACATCAGTGTCCTGTTTATTGTTGAGAAAATGAAACTTCGTTTTTTCCACGCACATTCACAGACTGTTGCACAAAACTTTACACGCTCGAACAAACAAACCCAGCCATTCAAGACAGGTACCTGGCATAGGCAAAGACACTACAGGACGACCAGATGACAGAGGTAGATAGACAAGTAGACATCCAGGCGGCGTTTAATGGCATGGACAATAGGATATCACCCAGACCAGGTTGACTACCCAGAGAATTCTTCGAACACTTCGCAACACAGGTGATGCCACTCCTACACGCGTTGATCAAAGAAGCACACAGGAGGAACAAAGAACTCCTACACAACCTGCGAGAGTATCACTTAAAACTTCTTCCCAAAAAGAAAACCGAGAAGACTCAAAACTAAAAACGCTTGACCAGTATGGTTACAAAATACAGACTATTAAATAATATAGCAAGCAAAAGTAAACCTTAATTAAAAGATTTAGTGCACCCAATCAAACATTGTAGTATTAAATATTGGAATATAAACAATCATAATCATTTTATTAGAGATGTAATACATTATGCCAAAGATATAAACATTGAGGCAAGTATATTGGCCCTCGAACAAGAAAAAGCATTTGATAGGCTGTGTGACTGGGTAAAAATAATATATAAATTCCCATTAATAAACTTCTCATTAACAATACACTATCAGCAGGTATAGAGAGACAAAGGCAGGGGTGTCCACTATCACTCTACTTGTATAAACAACTTACACTGATTTAACGGATAAGGGGGCCGTCCTTAAATGACGTCACGCACATAGGGGTAGGGATTTTTTATGATGATGTGTGACAAGGGGCGAGAGTATGTTTGAGAAATCATCTGCAATATGACGTCACATCAAAACTCGCAACTTTAAATAAAAGTTCCACTTACATGTTTGATTTCTTACAATTTATTTATGTGGCTTAAGGCATGTTAAGATATTAGAGCACAACCTTACACTAAATAGAAACTTTCAGACAAAAAAGTGATTCGAAACATGCTCTATATCAAAAAGAAAATACAGCTTTTATGGGTGAGGGGACCGCAAAGGTTTGTGATGTCATATTGGAGGAGAGTCTAAGTTTTTGTGAGGACGCTTGACGAGAGGGGAAGGGTTGAAAACTTGTTCAAAATCGTGTGACATCATTTATGGAAGGCCTCTAGCTCGATAACAAATTCATTCAACAATTGAGAATGCAAACTATTTGGAACATTTGTAGAATAAAATGCTCTATGATATAAATGTATGTGCTAAGGACATTTAAAATATTGTACTCATACAATATTTAAAATCTGTATCCTTCTTTCTGAAATTTTAAAACTAGGGCTGCGGAAATTAACGATTAATTTCTCGATTTTTCGTTAAAAGTTTTTAACGATTAAATTATTTTTCAACGATTTATCAACCCATCACTTACAAATTATTGTACGTCAAAAAGTAAAATAAAAAAATAAGAATAAAATAGCGGCCGATAAATAATACATTTCCGACTATTGCACGAACATTTTGGTTTTAAACTATTGACTGACGAGAATGTTCAAAATATTGATAATGTTTGCCTACCATGGTTCTAATACTTCGCCTACTTATCACACAAAATGAAAAGCGTAATAACCTAATGGCAGTAATGGAGTTTGACTCAGAGACAGAAAATGGCGACATCTCTTCTGATGAATTATAACTTTACAAAATGGAAATGAAATTTCCTAAATTCACTTTAAATAAAATGGTTGAAACTTAATGAAAACCGATATCTCATAATTTCAGTCCTTGCCAAGGTCATTTTGTGGATACCAGTTACCTCAGTTCAAAGTGAATGATTGTTCAGCACGGCTGGCTATATCGTCAAATAGACCCGCTCATCACTTGAACCAAATAATGTCAATACACTTGTTTTTCGCGTAGCTGGTTAAAATATGACATGTAAAGAGACATTCCAGTGTTATTTAGATTTTCATTAGGAACGTTTTGTGGGTGTTACTTATGACATCATAAATTTAAATTTTTGGCTTTAATCGAAACTAACGATTAATTAAATCGATTTTTTTCTAAAGTTAACGATTAAATTTAAATAAAATTATTATCTTACTGTAAACATAATCCATAGGCTCCGTTTCAGGACTGCAATACATATAATCCATCATGAGACATAATGTTATGGTTGAATCTGTATGACTGGATTCCATCGTTATATTGCACTTGATACGATATGCTCCAACTTGTCTTGATAGACATACGCATGAAGTCGCAGGAACAGAATTTACATTACCACAAGTAGCATTTCTCAGTTTTATCAGGCCATTTCTAGCCTTAAAAAGGAGAAAATAAAGATGCTGAGCATGATGATACTTATCGGAATCATTTAAATTATATTCTAACAAATATTTGGCTAACTAATTTCCACAAAGAATTTTACGATTTTATAGTTATTTACGAATTTTATCTTTTATCTTAGATATACAGACGCTCCTTCTATGCAGAAGATAATTGCGTCCACAGACCATGAGAGATATCTGTTGAAGTGATGCAGCGGTCACAGACCACGGCTACAGGGGTTCCACGCATTACCCCAGCCGCCTAACTATTGTCTAGTTAGGTACCCATTCGGAGCTGGGCGACTCGGGGACTCCTCAGGTCCCGAGAACAAATCATCACCTTCGTGTGGATTCGAACTCGTGACCATCAGTATGACAGTTGAGAGCGCTACCTCTCGACCACCACGTCCAACGAGAGATATAATTAGGATTAACTAGAAAAGTTTGCCATCAAAAGTTTTGACTTCAAATTTTTATAAGGTGTCGTATGTTACGAAAGATCATATGAACTTATTTAAATAGATAAAAATCAAAGTAATACATAAAGCTTAACAGCCTGTAAAATATATTACTTTATGAAGTAAATGTTATTTGATTTATATGTTGTTTTTTAAATATATTTTTATAGATTGTAAGCGCATCTTAAAGCCCTAGTTGAGTTTAATTGATCTCATAGCGTCAAATGTCATTTGTATGTATATATATGTATGTATACAAATTCAAATGAAAGTATGTATGTATGCATGTCTTTTATAGCTGACTAAACCATTCATCCGATCACCATGAAACTTTACAAGGTTGTTTAGTACTTTTCTGGGATGGTAACTAGCACAATATATTTTGAATATTGACACTAATAGGGGCCCGGGGGCTAAAGATGTCATTTTCTCATAATATGAGCTATATAAAAATTAGATTAAGCGTTAGCTACTTAGAAAATGAATAGATGTTGGTCAAACTTTATGCATAAAAACTTAATAGCCCATATTAAAGTACCATAGGGCATTGAACTCCAAATGTCCATTTCCTTCAGGGCCAGAGCCCAAAAAAACAAAATTTCGCAATCGTTTGAGACTATATTCCCATTATGATTTTACAGACCTTTTACTTTTAAAACAATGCCAAACACATGTACTGTGATCCACATTAAAATAAACGGGTATTTCAAAATTCAAATCTCGCTTCGATTAGGCCCATTTGCCCTGAATGTCATTTTTTTTCTAATTTGAGCTATATAAAAATTAGTTTCAGAGTTAGATGATTAGTAAATAAGTATATCTTGGCCAAATTTTGGATACAGAAACTCGATAGCCCTTATTAAAATATTATACGGCATTGAACTCGTAATGTCCATTTCTTCGGTGGCATGGGGCCTAACATCTTTTTTACCGCAAACGTTTAAGACTTTATTTCCATTATGATTTTGCACGATACTTATAAATATCAATGTAAGAGTTATTTTAAACTGTACATATAGCAAAAATTAAGAAGCCGTAAGTCCGTTTCATTTCGTGTAACCAAAAATTTTTCAACGATGAATGGTGCGTTAATGCTTAAAAGACAATCAGACATACATCAGTCACTTTTAACAATATATTTATACAGATGAAACGATGTAAATTAACCGTTATCTTAACGAGTTTCCCAGGAATTGCCATTCGTCGGATATCGTTGCAATGAGCGAACAGGTACGCTAATATTAAATAAAATACTCAGCGAAAAATGTATATATATTCTCCAAATAAAAGTTATAGATCACTGAGTTACAATAAAGTATAAAATAACTAATCGGCTAAACTAGATGATTTAGTTAATAGCAACAAATTTCAAGTCGACCAAAGTCAATGAGATACTAAATAGACAGAGATTTATTAGGTTTATCTTCCTATACATTTTTATTGAGATTATGCACATGTTAAATTCTGTTCAGCAGCTTAAATTAAAATGAATTCTTCGATTTTGTCTTTAATAAAAAAAAAAAATCAAGTATATTTTTGTTTACCGAAAATGTTCTTGGATATACGATTTGAAACGTGAAAGTTTTTAACATAATTATTACAAATAGAACTCACAGAAAACCAACGTTGATCTTTATTTACAAAATAAACTACGACAAAGGCCCTGAGAAGAGTGTCGGGCATGTCACTGGCGTTGTTGACAGAGCCAGTCACAACGAAATAATCGACATTCTCGACATAACCATCAGGACAACTTTTTTTTCCAAAAACGATTGATTCTATAGTAGCAGGCTTAGTTTTGCCATTTTGTTGGGCTCCGTTTATTCCTGTATGAAAATTGTGAGAAAGGGAAGGGTCAAATAACAACTTTGAAATACTTATTGTTTTTTTGTAGGCTGCAAGAACTGTTCAAAATTACATTGTCACAAATCGTTGTTTGTGTAGCGTCGTTGTCTAGGGGGTTTTGGGCTCTAGGGATTGTTGGCGTACAATTACACAGTCACTCTCAAGAACAAGAATCCAATATTAATTATCATTATATAATACTTTATTATCGTAATAACATGAAACACTACATATATAAGAGCCCATCAGTGCGAGAGTTCTGCTAACAAACTTAGCCAAGAACACTCCGCACTGAAGGTCCAACGCTAACTGTATTAATACTCAGCATTTACACTATCCCCTCTCTGACCACACCTTACGCTCCCCTCCCCGCATCTCACGCCTTAGAGCCGCACAGTCAAGGATTCTCACCTCGACATACATGTCAATTATTATTTAAACAACTGTCAGCGACAGCAGGACTTCTTTGCTTCTTTTCATCCTAAAAAATCATAAAACTATAGAAAACATTATTAAGCCAAAAGTTCTTTCCTGGATTGAGTTTGAGTGTTCGTTTTAAATTTGGCAAAATATAAATACTACTACTCCAAAGATTTTGTAATGTAGAAACCCAGGGGGTATTTTCAATCGTCAAACTTATGCGATAGCTGCATTTTGGGATAGCAAAGTAAATTTACATGACCATGATCAGAGGCGTCAATAGGGTTGGTGTCACCCAGTGCGGTAGCTCATTGTGTCATCCGTCACAACTTAACTCATATACCTCCTCCGAGCGTACAAGCGCAAAATACCCGGAACATATAGAATTGTACTTGTTTTTGTCACCCTTTGTGAAGGTGTCGCGATTTGTGATGGTATCACCCTTTGTGATGGTGTCACTCTTCACAGTCCGTGATCCCCTGGTGACGCCTCTGAACGGGCTATATTAAAGCTAGTCCAACTTATAGCTGAATCTAATCCTGTCATGGACGAGCATGTAAAATGTGCTTTCAATAAATTAATCAGTACCAGCCCTACTTTTGACTGATGGAGAGTCAGTGGGTAGGCTATACATTTTCTTATAAAATATCGTGGGTGCATTCTCAGTCAAAAAAGTATTTAGAACATTTTTAATGTTTTGAAATTCATACCAAAATAAAATATGATCCATTCTTGAGTTGCTCTAGATATTTTATTAACTTCCGATCCGGGGAATATAATTAAAAAAGAACTATTTTGGAAACAACATCATAAGTAAGACTGTCAATCTGGCTATAGTAGTTGAGTATGAACTCAGTAACAGCTTAACAACATCATAAGTAAGACTGTCAATCTGGCTATAGTAGTTGAGTATGAACTCAGTAACAGCTTAACAACATCTTAAGTAAGACTGTCAATCTGGCTATAGTAGTTGAGTATGAACTCAGTACCAGCTTAAATATTTCTCAATTAATTAGAGAAGTCTCCGAGCTAAACGCTACTTTTCAAAATGTCTTAGAATTAATGAAGCATTGTTAGTAAATAAATCTAATTACAAGTATCTTTATTAATTACTAAAAGGAAGTTTAAGTTAAAGTTAAGCGATTTTTTCCTGATGGCCGCTAAAAATATATATAGAAAGCCATATTTCATCTTATATTTAGAATACTTAAATTGTAATTGCATAGCGGCGCAATTTTTCACTTTTGCACGGAATGATTTTAAGGCTATGTCCGGCCCTGCTTGTAAGCCGTCTTGATAACCAGATTCATGGCATGAATATCTGCTATAAATATCTCAGAGTAACGGTGCGCTAAAATTTTAAGCATGAGTAATTGATGCACTGTGAACTGTTGCATGATTACCGTGTGAACTAGCATTCTATAGTGCATCAAAGTTATGCTAGGAACATCCTCTTAAGACAAATAAAGACAGCTAAGAAAAAGAAAAAAAATAACGTAAAAGTTTGAAACAAGTTCTCTTAGAGTTTTCGAGGTGTTTTAGTTTCAAAGTAAATACGTGTTGGTATCTGGAAGATAATTTGTTTACCTTGGTTGCTTATAGTAAATATCATAAAGATCCCAATGACAAGTTCAACTATTTTCTGCATCGTTGAGAGCAAAAGTCTGTACCACTAGCACGTTGACTTTTTATTATTACACAATCTGAAACAAAGGATTTGAGTCAAAGCAGATACGAGGGAACAAGGAATTAAATAACTTAGAGAAAAATTTTAATACGAGCACATATTAGCTACAATAAGTGTATTTGGGTTTTCTTCGCCATTGGATAATTTTTTGAATTTTTTCAGTTTTGAAAAATGGATTTTGAAAAAATCCAAATGGTACGCAAATAATAAATTGGAAAAAATTGAAGCATTAGCCTTCGGCACTCTTTGCAACTGCCCCGATGCCGAGCCGTTTTTAGGCCTCTGATTTGCTGCTAATCATAGTCATACCAGTGTTTAGAAATGAATGGCCAAGAAGTCAATAAGTTGTTCTGCATTTTTTGTGAATACAGCACTTGTCCCTAGAAATGATTCAAATGCCAAGCTTTTGAAGTTAAAGAGCTAAATAAATATATTTGACATACAGATCGTGTAGGACTCAGTGACAGGTCCAGCAGCTTTAGTTACTTTCGATTCAGATCTCGGTTCTCAAAGGGGATTAAGTTTTAGTTTTAGCTAGGATTTCAATACCAAATTTTAATTGAAATATCATTCTTTTTTTATTATTATTAATTTTATTATTTTTATTTAAAGAATAGGTATTTACAAATAAAATAAACAGAAAAAATATATTTTAATACACTTCTACAATACGCAAATTCACGAAATGATATTACATGTTAAATTCAACCATACAGACTTAAAGAAAGAGTGCGACAATTAGAGCCTTTATAAAACACTGTTACTATAACGGCCAACAGGATGTGGGTACTTTGAGTATGGCATGGCCAGTTCTATTTTTTAAAGGCAACAATCCAAAATTACAATAAATATATTTTTACTTCTTTAATTGAAGAAGATTTATTAAAATTAATTATGTTGTTAACAAAAATTGTTTTAAATTTTCAATCACCTTTCTTAACTTTGACACTATGATAATTTATTTACAAATTGACCATGTAAATTAAATATGGAATTTTTGTGTTTTTCAGGCACTAAGAAAGGAATGGTGCAAAATGAGGTTTCGTCACTCAAAACGTTGTTTTTAATGACACGCTTTTGGTTTGGAGATTAAAAATGTAGCTTTTTCTGTATACTTTACATTGATGTAGATTTTTACATCGAAAAAGATATAAATTATAAAGTGTACGATTCTTTTTATTATGATTTGAAATTGTAAACATTCCAAGGAAAACTTATGTAATAAATAGAGGTAACAAAAATATTTTAATACCACGTTTTATAAGTGGACTGAAAAGAAGAAAACAAAAATAAACCTATATAACTCCAAGTAAGTTTTTTTATTTAAATGACTAAAATTGAGGGGTGTGCGCTTATGAGGTTTGACATATGCAGTTCACTCATTCTCTCACTTATAGATCTCTCGTTTGCCTTTTAAATTATACCTCTTTGTTTTTTATATCAAACACCTTTCTTTGTGTTGTATTTCAGAATTAGAATGTGATTTTGAAGCACCCGCCCCATGTTTTAGTCATATTTAATTAAAGTACTTGAACTTATAAGTTTTATTTTATTTTCTTCTTTTTAGTCAACTTATAAAAAAAGTGTTTTTCCAAACATTTTTGTACCTTTATTTATTTTGTTCTTTTTAGTCCACATATAAAAACATGGTTCTTAAAAATCTTTTTTTTTACCTCTATTTTTACAATAAATACCGGCGCCCACCAAAAGTTTTAATACCAAGGTGATGTGGTCACGGGGTGAATTCGGCACGTGAATGTCAACAGCAGACGGATACATATGCTGTATAAAGATGATCAACTAAATAATGCATTAATTTAATTACGGTAAATTCAATCGATCTGAAATTTTGATACAATGCATTGTCATCCAAGATCTATCTGATGTAAAATTTGATATCTCTAAGACCATCCGAAGTGGTTAAATTTTACATCGGAAAATTACTTTGTGGAAAGATATGAACGAAAGCAAGTTAATAAACACGTGGTAAAATATGTTGTGATTAGAGTATTGTTGCTACGTTTGAGTTCCCACTAGCGACCGCCGCTATTTCTCGTGGGTGGCATAAGCTGGTCAACCTTTCTGACCGAGTCTCAGAAGCTGAGCCCTCGAGCAACAACTCTCGATATTTCTCCTTAAACCACGATCTTTCGCCATAGTTGGGGCATCGGGTGATCGTTTTGGGGCTGAGCTGAACCGTCTCTTGCCAATAAATGACCACGGTCTATCTTCGGCATGCTAGTGTGCCCAATGATGAACTGCAGAATTACTTTGCCACCACGTTCCACGAGATTACCTACTGTCTTTAAAATTAAACTGACCATCTTCGCCTCAAAGACAGAATCGACCAAAGACATTGAGCGAAAGGCGCAAGTCAATGGAGACAACTAGGGCCAAAAGTTACTTTCTCTTATTAGGCTTCGGAGCACTTCTTTCAGACCCTTGTGGATTGAATCCAGTTCTGCATCGTGACCGGTAGATGCAAAAATACACCTTCCAGACAGCTCGATGTTTTCTGACCCAATCCGTGGGCAATGAATAAGCACACCGCACCAACTTCTTTAATCCATGAAACATAAACCGCTAGTAAATACTTTAACCGCGCAGTCGCTATATGTCTCTTTTGTCTTCAGACCCTTGGCTTCCTGTTAATGCATTTGCTTAGCTTTTGTCATCACAGCATTAGCAAGTGTCAGGCGTACTTCAGCCAATTCAAAGCATTCATGAGGTCCCATTTCTGGGATTAGCCGTATTCTTTCCCTGTTATAGTCTACCACTCGTATTGTATTTGGAAGAAGAGTTCGTTATGCTCCAACCTACGGCATCGCACCACAGTGTTATGGGTGCCTTGTCTCGCCTTATTGTTATCAGTTCTACTTTAGATTTTGACTGATCTACAATTAGTTGGTGGCTGATGGTATATTTCGTAATCTTTCTAAGCTTTCTCACACACTTTGATTTCTCAGGGAAAACATATGCATCTCTATTGCTACATTTTTTCTTTTTAGACAATAATTTTGGAAATATCTAAACATTTACTGTTACATTTGTAAAACTCTTCTCCTGTCTACTGGACATTGGCGTAGAATGGGTATGTGCCACCCAGGGCAGAACCCAGATTTGCCACCCAAACCCCTCCCCTGAAAATATGTTAACGCTATAAAGTAAAGATTTTTTAATTTAGAAATTTATAATAAAGACACTAGAAATTTTTATTTTCAAAATAAAAATAAAGGCTTCATTTCTTGAGTAAAATTAAAGTCCTCTGTTCTTCCTCATGGTTCTATCTTTCATGTACGATGTTCATGGAAATTATTGAACATTGTAAGACGTATAAATTATTTCAGCAATGTCATGCTCAAAAGCCAAAATAGGTATAGATTAGACAATTTTTGTGTATTTTGTTATTAATCGTAAATAACCCGAAAAGCCAACACTTAATCATTATTAAAAATTCTCATAAGAATACAGGACTAAACACAAACCATAGATAAACGTAGGACGCAATAATCTACTGTAACATATAAGATAAGATAAAATAAGAGACGTCAGTGTAAAGTAAATAATTTCACGATAAATTACAAAAGGTGTTTCAAGCTTTCTTCCCAAACTCGCACTCTCTTGTTTTTAACATTTGAAACAATTAAATTTACCAGAAGCATGACTGTTAAATGTCAGATTTTTTAATTTTTTTATTTTATTCAGCCGACAAAAGGCCTGCTCAAATATTGTCATAATATCTGTCAATCAATTGAAATTAAGGGCTTACTCCCTCTATTATTCAGACCGTCACTAAATTTTCCCTTCTTTTCTCATACAAGTCGATTGCGACGTGTGCATGCTCAGCTCCTATTTGCAATTACTCATAAGTTTCTTATCTTTCAACACGGCGAAAGAGTTAATTAGACAGTCGCTAAGTGACATGAGAAAGAGAAGGTCAGTGGTTAATACAATGGGACAGGCTATAGTATTGTACTAAATAAAAATGGCTAAACAACCTCAAGAAATGTAATATTAGATATTATTAATTTTTGAAAGTATGTTAAAAATGTTGACTGAGATATTACAACGGCGCACACTTGGCAAGACAGATCAATACTACAATTAAACGATCTTTCTAGACACCCACTTTTAAATAATCGATGCTGAAACTGCAATGTGAATTTTAAATCGGAGGCCTACCACCAAAGAGTAGACAAAATAGTTTTGGATCATAACGTAATTTTAAAAAAAGCATTAGAGAAAGCTCATTTTTACAAGGGGCCTATAACTCTGTCAATAACATTGATTATCGTTTCATAAATTTGACGTTATAATTAAGTATGATTTTACAATAATCGACTGATAAAATTTATGGTGGTTTGAAATTTGCCAATCTGACGTTTTGATACCAAACTTTTTGATGATGTCTATTCGACCACAAGCCTTTCGACCCTGGACGGTTCGACCCCTATATAATGAATTCTGTGAAGCAATTTTTTAATGTGGTATAAGTAGTACAAAAATATTAAGAATTATAAAGTGCACTTGGGCTATAGTAATAGTTTAGTTATAGCATTGTGTGACACGTACGACTGTGCTTTTTTTTTAGCGATATTGTGTGTGCAAGATACTAGTTATTCATGTTGAATTCACTTTATTATAGGGCCCAACAATGGCCGAGAAGAGGGAAAGGGAGATAAACAATGAATGTCAGCAATTTCAAGACGATTGGAAATACTTCTTCATCAATTCCGACAAAAAAGCATTAAGTATGATTTGCAATGAAACCGTGGCTTTGATGAAAGAATACAACCTGCGCCGTTATCATGAGAGCTAACATCGGGAGAAGTATGCACAGCTGGAGTCCGTGCTGAAAAATTGTCTACATTACAAAATCCACTCAAATTTCAGAGGGCATTTTTTCAGTAAATCCTCAAATGAACATGAATCCTTAGCAAAGGCCAGTTATAAAGCTGCTTATGTCCTGGCTAGAAGTGGCAAACCATTTACAGTTTGTTAAGTAGTGACGGAATGTTTGCTGACTGTAGTTGAGAAATTTGCTCAGAAAAGTCCATAGAATTTAAAAATGTAGGTTTTAGTGCAAATAACATTCCTCGCCAAGTTGCAGACTTCGTTGAAAATATTGTGACTCAATTAGCTATCCATGTGAACTATTTGAGCAAGATTTGACAGGGAGAGTTTATGTTACTGCGTCTTTCTTAAACGCCTGTATACTTTCCAGCCATAAAGTATGATAAAGAAGAAGTATTTACACATAAAGATCTCCTGCAATCCATTATTTTAAGATCTTCAATTATTAAAAAGCATTTCATTACTTCAATTAAATATATTAAAGATTCTACAATGTCTACTTCTTTATTTTCAATCGATTACTACATATACCATAACTAGTCTTGTTTGGTGATTATTATAAAATATATGAAGAGTTATCGAATACAAAAATGAAAGCAAGTTTCGCCATTTTTCTATTGCAAAGGAAGAATGGCTGGACAGCTGTTTCACTTCTCAACTGTTTGTTTTCATTAGAGGTGAGGGTGAAGACATGAACATAACACTAGGGCTGGATTTTCTACATTGCATGTGTGGCACAGCTTCCGGGGAGAAAAAATTCAATGGAATTTTTTTTAAAAAAACATCTCGACTGGACTAACTTCACTTGCATGACTGATGATGGCGAAAAGAACATGAGTGACATAAAGAAAGGCTTGGGTGGACAAGTGAAGCAGATGTGTAATGAGAAACACATTCCACAACCAATGTTCCTGCATTGTATTATTCACCAACAAGCTTTGTGTGCTACATATATGGACATTGGTGTCAAGGTATGAGAATCACTGTCACTGAGTTTATTGTGAGTTGTTGTGAAAATGTTGTGAACTGTGTTCAGTTAAACTGACACTTGAAGGTCACGCCATGATTTTGAAGAGTTCGCCCAAGGGCTATAAATAGTGGGGGCGGTGTAGTGTGCGAGAGTCGAGTAGGGGTCAGAGGCTAGTGTGTGGTGGACGAGAGGACGATGGGGTACTAGAGAGTGTTGGTCCTACGTGTTATCGAGGTGGCACGAATATTGTGACAAACGGAGCCTGTAAGCCTGTGATTGGTGGTACTGGGTGGTTGTATTGACTCCATTGTACTTATGCAGATCGTGTAGTAGTGAAGGATTATCTATACGTGTATTACTACCACAATAAAGAACATATTATTATTGACAAGAGTTCTGTCTTAAGAGCACTCCAGAACCTAGAACGCAACAATTGGCTGTGTACTGAATCCTGTGGTGAAGATGGTGAATTTAATAAGGTCACATTGGCTCAAGCATAGGCATTTAAGAGTCACTTTGAACCTCAAGATTTACCATATTACACGGCAGGCACCTTTCAGTCTTTGGAACAACATACTTGTGCGAACAGACTTTTTCGGTGATGAAATTCGTGAAGAACAATTAATTTGAGAACTAACTTGTCTGATGATAATCTCAGGTCACTGTTGATGTTAGGGGACATTAAATCAAAACCAGAAATATCTACTATTTTGACATTCAGGAAGCAATTTCACCATTCCCACTAATGGATTTGTTCCTAAGCAGTGTACCCTGGTACTAATAAATTAAAGTAAATACAGTATTAAATAATAGTAATCGTATTAATATAATAATATTAAATATATAATTACAAACAACATCTATGTTTTGATTCTCTCTTATTTAGACCTCTAGTCTGTTGTCAGCCTTCAAACTGCTGTTTGACTGTTAATGTGACCCTCCGGTAGAATAGTTTGGAGACCCCTGCCTTACATTATAACATGTTAGAGGGTGAGCCTAGGTGACCACCATAGCACACCAGGTGTTGGAGAGTTATGGGAAATGTAAATAAAGGGAGTGGTTAGTTTTGTCACAATCTTGAACACCAATTGAATGTCGACTAGTAGTATACTGTTTTTCAAACGACGTGTCATGGGTTAAACGTTAAAAAAAAACTCTTCCCGTTTTGTTTTTAAATTTTAAATATATAAAATTATTACACTAAATTATTTTTGTAACAAAT
Organism: Radix auricularia; assembly: GCA_002072015.1. Lineage (NCBI taxonomy): Eukaryota > Metazoa > Mollusca > Gastropoda > Lymnaeidae > Radix > Radix auricularia. Next base: position 177,617 of record MUZC01001596.1, read on the forward strand.
ACTTTTTTAACATAATAAAAAAATAATAGTAATAAATAATTAATGATAGGATGTCAAAGCAAAAATTGTCTAACCTTCTAAAATCAAAACGTCATGTAATGAACTTTATTTCTAAGGACAAAATTAGGCATTGGCTACAGAATACACCAACAACTGTGTTTACTTACAAGAATAGGAAGGTTTTGTTGTTGATGTGTACGAAACAACAACTTTCCACTACAAACACCAAATAAGAGTTGCTTTAAATTAAGGACATGAGGTTGTAGGTGGCATAGAATAGGTAACAGAGAAGGTTGTAGGTGGCATAGAATATGTAACAGAGAAGGGAATAAGTAACAGAGAAGGTTGTAGGTGGTATAGAATAGGTAACAGAGAAGGTTGTAGGTGGCATAGAATAGGTTACCGATTAGGTTGTAGATAGTATAGAATAGGTAACAGATAAGGTTGTAGGTGGTATAGAAAAGGCAACAGAGAAGGTTTTAGGCGTCATAGAATAGGCTACCGATTAGGTTGTAGATGGTGTAGAATAGGTAACAGAGAAGGTTGTAGGTGGCATATAACAGGTTACCGATTAGGTTGTAGATAGTATAGAATAGGTAACAGAGAAGGTTGTAGGTAGTATAGAATTGGTAAAAAAAACAGGGGGGTATGTAGGTGACATAGAATAGGTACCGGGGAAGTGTTGATGGGGTAAATCATGTAAACACTTGATTTTAACGACCTAGATGGGAAAACTAAAATTTGTATGCGACCAGCGTGTTTTATTTTTACCATCATAATTAAAATATTTTTAAAAAGACAGAATTGAACCACCAAGGCTTTTTACTATCATGTGTAAATAGAGTTAAATTGATATTGCAATATCTTAGGGGTAAATTAGTTGAACGGAGTACTTTAAAAAGTTTTTACATCAGAGAGCGATTGCGCATGCCAGAAAAGCACGTGCTCAAACACTAACAAAGTCATCATATTATGTCAAAAATAAAACTACAAAAATTGATAACTGCCATACAGTTCAAAATTCTACTCGCCCTACACAACTATCCAATACCTACAGGGGAACATAAAGTCTGCGTTTATATTTGTCTGTCAATGGATAAATTTCGAACAAAGAATGGATCTTTGCTGTAAAGTTGTGTTCTGTTTAAGCTTATGCTATATGATTGAGTAATATTTTACTTTTCTATACTGATTATGTTTTATTGATTCTTATATTGACAATATATTATTTTTCGTAGCAGAAAGTGTTGGGAAAAGTATGGATGTATATACACTTGCAATTTTTCAACCATTTTATTGCAAAGTTATTCTAATTTAAACTACCCCATTGTTATTTTTTTTTTAAAAATAGTTCTTTTACGTCACTGCTATATTTTTTTTCAAATAATCTTTTAATCATTAACTTAGATCTAATATTCATCTTCATGTCTTAGAGCGTTCAGATAAGGGAGAACGTTTTTTTATATTCTGCTTTATTATTATGACTGACTTACATGTTAATTAACTTTAGACTAATGTCGTTGTTTTTTTTTTAAAGTCATTTGATATTAAGTTTTTAACTCTGATTGTAATTAAATTACGCGTTTAACAATTTAAAAATAATTGTTTACTATAATTAAGTTTTTTTTTTTTTTTTTTGCTTCAAAATGTTTATGTACAGTCTAAAGCCTTGACATTGTGGTATAGAAATGTTGGATATTCGGTAAGTTCTGCTTACCAGAGAAAGAGTTACCTCCTAGAAGACGAGCCCTTGCAAAAAATTAATTCGTTGATAGTAACCAACAAACGATGTGTAGGCTATAAGTAAAAAAAAAAAAAAATGTTATCGAGAAAACCTCTTTTTTGTAGACTAATGTAAATAGTTAACCTGTAAATATATTATAATTGATTTACAAGTAGCCAATAATAGCATAATTAGAAATTTCGAAAATAATATCTTGTAAACTAGGAATGCTGTTTACATCAGAGCTGTTTTGTATTATGTTGTTACCCCAAAATAAAATCAGTTTGTTTGTTTTTTCGTGTGAGAAATTTTGGTTTAGGGTATTTCTCATATACCAGGGATCACGTAAGTGACAATATGCTCGGCCTGAGTCACGTAAGTACGTAAGTGGCAATGTGCTTGGTCTGAGTCATGTAAGTGGCAATGTGCTTGGTCTGAGTCATGTAAGTGACAATATGCTCGGCCTGAGTCACGTAAGTGACAATATGCTCGGCCTGAGTCACGTAAGTGACAATATGCTCGGCCTGAGTCACGTAAGTGACAATATGATCGGCCTGAGTCACGTAAGTGACAATATGATCGGCCTGAGTCACGTAAGTGACAATATGCTCGGCCTGAGTCATGTAAGTGACAATAAGCTCGGCCTGAGTCACGTAAGTGACAATATGCTCGGCCTGAGTCACGTAAGTGACAATATGCTCGGCATGAGTGCGTTAGTTCTCTTAGCTACCTTGACATCCACGTTCCAAGTACATAAACGTAGATTTGATAAAAAACCTCACCAGTTAGTGTTCCAATGAAAAATTTTATCTTCATTTAATCTCGAGTTAAAAGACTTGCGAAAATATTTTTAAACAGTTTCAAATTTGATAGGAATATAGACTATTTCACACTAAAACATTAAAAGTGGGGATAGTGTTTTTTATTGATAAGACCTCGTTGTAAAGATAGACTTTTAAAAAAGCTATTAAAATTTGAGCTTCGGCTCTAAGAATTTGTGAATGGATAAAGCAACAACACTTAGAACTACAGCTGGTGTGTAACTGAAACTTTTGGCTCACAATATAAAACAGCAATTATTTATTAAATCATTAAAGCTTTCTATGGAGATTTGCCTCATGATAACTGGGGAAACTCTCATTTCTTTTTGAAATAATGTAATTATTATTCTTAAAGATTGTTGAGTTGAAGTGCGAACCACGCAACATTATTATTTTACTTTTGTTTTTTTTTTAAAAAGTTGTTTAAAAATCACCAAATTAATAATTAATTTGTTGTTTTTTAATGAGCTTGCTGAGCTTATAATTGTTTAAATGTCAGTTATATCGAGAAAATGGATGTAATTAAGCTTTTTAGTTGTGATTATAAAATAAATAATAAACTAAATCTTGCCGTGAACGATTTAAATAATGCGAATGCTATACGAAATACAATAGGAACAATTAAATCAATTAAAGTGTTTCCCGAGAAAGTACTCAGCAAAGAAATTTAAATCAAAATGTTCGTTAGCTATGAGAAACTACATGGACACATAAATATAAAGCCGGCGTATTTTTGCTAAAAATGTGATAGAAAATCAGTGGCGTAGCTAGAGCTTTAGCCACCCCGGGAGGTCTCCAATATGCCACCCTTTTAGGGTCCACCCATAAATGACGTCACGCACCGGGGGGGTGAGAGTGGAGTCACGTATTTGACGTCATTCAAAACTCGCAACTTTAGATACAAGTTCCACTTAAATATATAATTACCGACAATTTACTTATTGACGTTTTATCGTGTTGCGATATTACTAATATTAGAGTGCAGCGTTACACTAAAAAACATAATTAAATGGTAAAAAAAAAAATTATATTTGAAACATGCTCATTTTCAAACAGAAAATCTGCCTTTTTATGTGGGAAGGGGGATCTTTGTGACGTCACATTGAGGAAGGGGTCTATGTTTTCGTTTCGTGACGACGTGAAACGAGAGGCGGGGGTAAAATTTAGCCTAAATCGCGTGACGTAAATAACGGACGGCCCTTTAAGTCAATAATATAATTTTTTTTTTTTTTTTTTTTTAAAGTTATTGTGGAACGAATATAAATTTTTTTCAACTTCAGTTTAAAGAAGCTCCTTTCACAACTCGATACACTGATAGCAATGGTTGAAAAAATTCTTATCAAAATTATAATGTTGGGTAAACAATTTCCAATCTATACACAGTATCGTTGAATATATTTTAATGGGGCATCCCCCCCTCCGTTTTTCTAACAAAATGTCTCTTCTTGTTGTGTAAGTACAGCCAGGGCTGGTCTTAGGCTACTGTAACCTATGCGGTCGCAGTGAGCCTCGCGCTTTCAAAGGCCCTAACTATGTTAATTTTTCCTTATTATACTTATTAATACGTCATCCCTACCAAAACAGGGGCCCGCGCAATCCTTTTCGCATTCTAAGAAGCATAGGGCCCCACAATAGCTAAAACCGGCCCTGTGTATTGTGTACGGCGTTCAGTTGATATCTCCAACTCTCTATAACAGCGTTCTGTATTAGCACATATCTTTGTTCCATTAAATGGGTTTGAATTATTTTAAAGAATACTGGTTCCCCTAAATTGAGATACCATATAAAAGAAAAATATTGCATTGAACTGAGTAAAATTCCAGCGTCTATGTCTTTTTAGAAATTATTTATGTTATCGTGGTATTTATTTACGGAAAAATGAATAAGCGTTCAATTTTAATGAATAACCTTACTTTAATGGAAAAACACAAGATGTATGTAATGCAATGGGAAAAAAATATTTTAATTTTTATTAAGTTACCTTACAATAATTTTATAAAAACTGAAATAGTAATATAAATTACTACTCGCAAGTTAAATATATTTGAACTATAAATATTTGAACCACCATGTCATGTAGGTACTTGTTAGCGCATCATTCTGCGCATGCCGAAATTCCATTATAAAAGCGCCATTAGTGACGTATACCGCTTAATTTTCCAAACCAATCGTTACTTTTTTTTATCTATTTTAAATTTTTGAACTGTTTTGCGTTAGTTATAACAACTATTATGTAATAAAACAAATGTTGCACGAATCCTTAAATTAAGACCAAAAAATTAAAATATTTTTTATTTCACCTTGGTTTGCTCCATTCAAATTAAAAAGGGCGTTTTTCGGAAATGGCTTTACTTTTTAAATGTCCACAAATGCCGCCCTATGAATGAGTGCCGCCCGGGGCAGACCACCCCCCACCGCCCCTACCTCTAGCTACGCCACTGTAGAAAATTTATTTAGAACAATCAGTGACGTGATTATTTATACTAGCAGATGTGGTCCTTTTTTTGTGTGTGATATGTGTACACTGTCTTCAATGTAATAAACTTGCAGCAAATTTAGTTCAGTTTTATTTTTACAAATCTATGACACAAGTGACTTGTAATCGTACAGTATCACGGACGAGACTGTAATACCAGAGTGATAGATCGACAAGCGCTGGCGTGAGTATGGGAAAGACAAATAAAAGGGTAGGGGCAAAGATTGTTGGTTACCATGTGACAATTTTATGAAAAAATTTGATCTGATAGACTGGGAAGCTATTGTTCAGACGTTGTTATGAGGACCTATAATTGGGTAACACTAGTTAGAAAGGAAAAAAACGGATTGCATTAGACAAGAGCATGGTGTAGAGTGTACAATTGTCCAACGTCAATTATCTGCACTATTCTCAATAAGGAGATGGATGTTTCAGAGGAAGTGTCGAGAATGTTTGCGACGCATAATTAAATCTTTGCTGATGATCCTAGATAGCTCAAAATTTTACCACAGATAGATCTTGACTGACCATGTATTGTATCAAAATGTCAGATTTATCGAATTAATGCATTTTTGTAGTAGATCTTAATAATGTATCCGTCTGCTGTTGACATTCACGTGCCAACGAGTTTACCCAGTGGTGGATTAAGCTTGCATGGGGCCCTTGCATGCTATTCCACCTGGGACCCGGTCCAGCAACTTTATTATACAATAAAATAAGTTTGGGGGCAATTAATTTAGCCTTAAATCATTGGGGGCCCCTGGTTTTAGCTCAATCAGCCCTCACCTATTCCGCTCATGAGTTCACCCCGTGACCACATCCCCGTAGTATTAAAACGTTGGGCGAGCGCTTATGAGGTGTTGGGTATAAAAATAAATAGAGGTAAAAAAACAAAAAGATTTTTTAAAATCACGTTTTTATAAGTTGACTAAAAGAAGAAAATAAATTAAAACCTATAAGTTCAAGTACTTTGATTTAATTTGACTAAAAACGTGTGTGTGGGGGTGGTGTGCTTCAAAATCTCATTCTAATTTAGAAATACAACACAAAGATACAGTGTTTGGTATAAAATTTAAAGATTTAGAAGTCAAAATCGAGATTTATAAGTGAGAGAATGAGAGAACTGCATTTGTAAAACCTCATAAGCACCCGCCCCACGTTTCTGTGTACGTTTTAACTGAGAAAAAGAGCGCTCCGTTGAAACGTTCCTAATTGCCAATGTTAAAAATATGCGCAAGGCAGTGGCGTAGCTAGAAGAGGTGGTGGGGGCGGCCCGCCCCGGGCGGCAGACATTTTGAGGGTGGCATTGGTGGGCAGTTTTAAAAAGCAGCCATTTCCGACAACGGCCTTTCAAGTTTTTTGAAAGGGTAAAACCAAAAATATTCATAATTTCTAGTCTTAATTAACGGGTCGCAATCCATTTGTTTGATTACATTTTGGTTGTTATATATATATACTAGCTATTCACCCGCGCTTTGCTGCGGGAAGTTGGAGAATTAGTGATGAATGCGTGAGTAAGTGCATAAAAAAAATAATTTTAAAAACTATATTTGGGCCACCAGCGCCCAATAAGGGATATTTTAAATATGTTTTCACCTGTTGCCATCGTTGAAGTGTATTTAACAAACCCCCAACGTTTCATGCGTTTACCTGTTTGGGAAATGGGAAAAATGGTGTTTTTCCATTTGTAAATAGCATTTATTAGGAAAAAAACACGCTTTTGACGTCCCGGTCGCAATGAGTGTGAATTTTAAAATTATAGTTCGTCAATTTTCGTCGTTAGAGTGTACCCAACAACTTCCAAAAATTTTATGCTTCTACCTACATGGGGAAAGGGAGAATTAGTGATTTTTACTTTTTATATAGTTAATATTAGGAAAAAAACTACATTTAGGCCCCCGGGCCACAAAAAGGAATATTTTAAATAATTGTTCACCTGATACCATCGTGGACGTGTATTTCACAAACCCCCAAAGTTTCATGCGTTTGCCTATTCGGGAAATAGGAGAATTAGCGACTTTAAATTTGTATATAGCACATATAAGGAAGAAACACATAATTGGGGCCCCGGCCCTCATGAGTGTGCATTTAAAATTATTTTACGCCAATTTTCGTCTTTAGAAGGTACCCAACAACTTCCAAAAGTTTTGTTTTTACCTACACGATGAATTGTGGAATTTGTGATGAGTCCGTTTTTAATATAAGAAAAAATTATATTTGGGCTCCCACCCCCTATGAGTGGGATTTTACCACTCTCTTTCACCAACTTTCATCGGGAGATTTTACTCAATAACTTCCCAAAGTTTCATGCTTCTACCTACATGGGGAAAGGGAGAATTAGTGATGTTCAGTTTTTATATAGTTTATATTAGGAAAAAACTACATTTGCCCCCCCCCCCCGGCACGGGTTCAAAACAGCGACAGTCAAAACAGCGATCGTCATAACAGCGACTTCAAAACAGCGACTGTGTCAAAACAGCGACGGTCAAAACAGCGACTTCAAAACAGCGACTGTATCAAAACAGCGACT